>LWCB01015665.1:0-20011 GCA_001630525.1 Coelastrella sp. M60 | reverse complement strand
ACACAGCAGGTATCAGCAGCATGAGCAACAGCTGGAGCAGCGCCGTAAGCTCACACATGCTGTACACGCTGCCATCAAGCAGGCTAGTCAGCCGGGCAGCTGCAGCAGCCCAGACCCAAGGCCAGTGAGCCCTGCTAGCTTGAGTGTGGCGAGTAATCAGCGTTCTCCAAGCCTTAGGCTGTTTGTTACTGACCAGCAGGATCCTGCTGAAGCCCGGGACAGTCCTGCAATGGCTGATATAGAGTTGTTACGGATGCAGCTACAGGCAGCTGTCGGTGAAACTCAGCAGGTGCTGCTGCAGAGTCCTGCTGCGAGTCTGAGGAGCAGTCTTGGTGAGCTGAAGGCTTTCTTGAGCAGCTACAGACAGCAGCAGAAGCACCGACAACATCAGGAGCAGGAGGTTTGGACTTGGCCAAGTCAAGAATCGACTGCAGCTGTTGAGGCATCGGCCAAGGAGCTCTACTGTGGGGGTGTGGGGTTGCTTATGTTGGGTTCTGGTACCTTACCAGTAGCAAGCAGTGCTAGCAGGCTGGAATGCTTGGCCTCACTAAAGGCATGGGCTAAGCAGCAGCAGATGGACTCAGCTGCTGACCTGCCACCTGACAGCCCCACCGGCAGTGTGCACAGCAATATGGGTTCAGAAGACATGCAACAGGATGCTTGTGACAGCTGTTTGCTGGATCAGACAACAGTTGCATCTGTTGCGGCAGCAACCTCAGCTGTGGCAGTAGCTGGTGCCGATGATGGTGAAGAGACCAGCAGTGCTTTGCAGTATCAGCAGCAGCAGCCTGGGCCTGCTTGGCAGATGGCAGATTATGAGGAAGAGTTCAGGCAACTCTCGCAGCAGTTGCAAGTACGTCGTCTTCATGAGCAACATGTTATAATCAATGCTTTGAACACCATAGCGCAAAGTCCAGACAACACACGGGCTTTGTGAAAGCAACATCCTGTCAAAACCCACACATGTGCTGCATGCTAACAGGTTTTGATCATCACTGTGTAGATCAGTTCGTGTCCAAAACATAGATGATGCCACCACCTGCTATGTCCTTGTTGAAGGCCTTTTGCCTTCAGGCAACACAACAGATGCAACTGCATGCACGCCGGTGTTCTGCAGGAGCTGCTGTCAGCCAATTCCTCCTTGAAAGCCACCCTCCAGCAGCGTGATCGTGCCCTGGCTGATAAGGAAGCCCAACTTGATCAGCAGAGTCACGACCTGGAGTGTTGTGAGCAGATGGTGCAGGAGTTGAGGCAGAGACTTGCTGCCAGTGAGGCTTCTGCTGCTGCATCAGCTGCTGAGCACTGTGATGCAATATGGGCCAAAGGTCAGGTATCTGGCCTGCTTGAGCTGAATGAGCAGCTGCAGGAACAGCTGATGGTGCAAGGGGAGGAACTGGAAGAATTGAAAGCGGCTTTGGAAAGGTGGGTACTGTGCTGATGATGAGATCCTGCTCATTGGTGCTGCAATGCCTGATACCCTTTGCTTGTTAGGTGGCTTACACACGATGAATTGAAGCTGATGAGATGAGTATTGCTGAGCAATGACCAATGTCTACTGACAACAGTGTGACACTCACGTGATAGCCCCCCTCTGCTGAACCTGCTGAGTCAGTGTCAGGTTTGTCTTATACCGCTTGGTTATGGCAGGTTCATGGCAACTGAAGCAGCACCTCGTGCGGCAGAGGCCTATGCAGCTGCAGCATGCCAGTATCCTGCATGGGAGGAAACAATCAGCAGCAACGGAGAGCACCAACTTTCCACCACTGCAGCAGGTACCAATGCACCAGAAGCTACAGATGTACAGAATGTGACAGTAACAGCGCATGGTGGGCAGCCAGTTGCCTGTGCTGATGAAGTGTATAGCGGCCACAGTGATGATAATCAGCCTGCTCGTGTACTGCAGCAGCAGCAGTCGAGTGACATTGCACAAGGCAAAGATGTGCAGCAGCAGGCAGCTGCACACCGTGTTGCCAATGCTGATAGCCTTGTTCAGCTGGAAAGCAACATACAACGACAGCACCAACAGCAAGGAAAGCAGCAAGAGCAAAACACAAGCAGTATGTCCTCGCAACAGCAGTGTGATGCCCTCATTGCTGATTTAGTTAACCACGAATCTGTCTCGGCGCCTGGTGCTCCAGCCTCCTCTACTGCTGAGCCTCAAGATTACAGCCCAGTAGCAGCTGCTGTACCTGCTGATGCTGCCCATATCACTACTGCAGAGCACGCTGAAACAGGTCAGGTAATACAAGCAGCAGCGGAGACACCTAGGGGTTCATGGCAAGCAGCGGAACCAGAATCTCCGGCCACGGGTGTATACAAGCAGTTGTGCCTGCAGACCAATCAGCTTTCTGCTCAGCCAGCAGATCTGCAGGTGGCAGCACAACAAGCCATTCTTCTGCGGCATCAGTTAGAAACAGTAGGTCTGCAACTGCAGCAGCGGCAGCTGGAAGCAAGGTTGGCTCATGTGAAGCTGCAGATGGACCGGTTGCAACAGCATCAGCAGGTCCACCTGCATCAACAGCAACTCCAGCTGCAGCAGTATCAGCAACTTCATCAGCAGCTTTGGCAAGAACAGTTCGACTGCATACCTGGACAAACGCATGACTCTGATGTGGCAGATGATAGTAGGCAGCAGCTGCATGGCACAGTTCTGAACCCAGTCTTCTGTGCTTCGCCTGGCAGCCATCCCAGCAGTCAGTCTCCTGAGGCAGCTGCATTGCATTTAGCTGGTTCCAAGGACAACAGCAGCACACCATCTCTGAGCTATCAGCAGCAAGACTACAGCAGCAGATCACGTCGCAGGCGCAGTTGCCACGGCATGGAACCTGATGATGAAACAAGCAGTCCAACATCATCGGCACCCCAGGTTACCATGGCGATGATCAATCAAGATGATGATGATGATGATTATATGTGCAGCAGCCGCAGTAGCTGTTGCAGTGACAGCAGCGACGACAGCAGCCCAGGCCAGTGCTTGGATATGCTGTCAGAGTTGGTGTGCCAGCTGAATGCATTAGCACAAGTCTCACATGAGGCAAGCACCTTCAGAGCAGCTAGTGCTGGTACGTTATTGCCTCATCCAGGGCAAGAGCACAGCTGGCCAACATCAGCAGCAGCTGAGCTTCAAACGCGGTTGCAGGTGTCCAGCGCGTTTGAACTTGAGGCAGCTAGGGGACTGGTGCATGCAAGTGCTGCAGCACTGGAGCTTCAGACAGTGCTGGGCACCGTAGAGAGGCAAGCTAAGAGTGCACATAGGCAACAGATGAGGGGGCAGTTTGTAGCAGCAGCTGAATCGCCAGTAGCACAGGCACTGCTGAGCAAGTTTGATAGCGCGCAGCCTGAGGCACCAGGGGTCGAGACAGCTGAAAGTGAGCATGCTGATGACAATGATCCTGTGGTGCAACAACAGCCATCAGCTGGGCATGATGATGCTGAGGGACAGCTGCATGTGCAAGGGACAGCAGCAGGCATTGCTGCTGTTGCAGCAAACACCATGTCTCCAATGCACCAGCAAATGCAGCAGCAGCAGCCGAGTACCTATGATTGGCAACAGCTATTGAAGCGTCTTGAGGAGCAGCAACATCTTATACTGCAAAGTCTAACAGCAATGCCCAGCGATTGGTCAGTATCAGGTCTGTCAGCTGTGGTATCGAAGCAGAAGCATTTGCTTGGGCAACTGAGACGTGCCAGAAGAGCAGTACAGCAGAACACTACTGCACTGCCTGATCTTCAGCAAGAGGTCTCTTGGCGGTCTGCAGATTCAGAATCAAGCCATGCTAAAGCTGCTGATCTGCAGCAGCAGCAGCAGCAGCAGCAGTCCAACCCTGCTACATGTCAGCTACCCTTGGATCGCAGATTGTCGTCAGAGAATCCAGCACATGACAGTGCCGCTGATGCCAGTGATATGCTGCCAGACAGTATAAGCCCCTCTAAGCGCCAGCTGCGCTGTAAACAGCGAGAAGTGGGCAGGCAGAGCCTGGAGGCGGGTAGTGCCGTTGCTGCTGAAGCTGCTAGGGATAGGAGTGATCAGCAGCAGCTGAGGGATAGCTTCAAGGGTGAAAGAATGCAGCAGTTGCTGCGGAGCAGTAAAGCAGGCAGTTTGCGTGAAGTCATTGCAAGTGGACAAGACGTGTGTGATGCCAGCTGCCAGACTGAGGGGGTTAGTGCCATCAGGGATGACCCGGCTGGTTCTGTTGCAGTCAGTGAAGTTGGCAGCTGCCAAGTAACACAGCTGCAAGTCACCACGCCAGTGCAAGGTGAGACAGCTGACTCACAAGCAGCAGATGAGAACCCAGAAGTGCTGCAATTGAGAGGTGAAGTAGTGAAGCTGCAACTGCAAGTGCAGCAGCTGAAGACCCGAGCTCAGGTGGCTGAAGATGTGCGTCGCAGATCTGTGCTAGGCTTGCCACGCAGCTACAGCAGCTGCAGTAGCAGAGGGGAGCTGGACTTGCAATGGTGCAATGATGGCCCTGACATTGGTGTAAGCTCAACTGGAGACACAGCAGGTACACTCATTGCCAGCAATGCTGAGATCACTCAGCAATGCCCGGCGAGTCTCCCAGCAGGACTACTGCTGCTGCCTGGAACAGCAGCTGCTGCTGGGAGTCAGGTAGAGTCACGGTGTGGTTCACCAAGCAGTACTACATCAAAGGCGTCTCAGTCGCACAATACGCTGCTGCTGACTAGCAGGGTCCGTGAGCTGCAAGCCCAGTGTATGTATCAAGCCAGCACCATACAGCAGCTTGAGAACCAGGTTCGGCAGCAGGACCTGCAGCTTAAGCAGGTGGTGCATGGTGTTGCTGCAGCTGGCAGCGGCTCAGGGTGGGGAAGTAGCACTCCAAGGGCCCTCAGTATGTGCATGAGCCCAAGGCCAGCAGCAGGTGTCTTCAGCCCTAGGGTTTCAGCAACAACTCCTAGCAGGGCCTTCATGACTAGGGACACTGGTAATGGTGAGACTGTTGCAGCATACCCGGCATTGCCTGTAATCAGTGAGGGCAACAGTACTGGCAGCCCTACAAACTTTAGCAGCCCTACAAAACGTAGCAGGTTGGGCGGTAAAGGATCAAGTGCAGCAGATGCAGGATGGTTTTTGCCAGCAGTGCCTGCACCTATGTCTGACAGGAGCTTGCTGAGTTGTCAGCCGTATCTGCATGATGCTGCAAGTGCAGAGCAGCTGACATCAGGTAGCTGCGACCATTCAGCAACAAGTCTCATGGAAGCTGACAGCAGTGCAAGGAGCAACAGCAGAAGGTTGTCGCTGGGGAGCAGTATTGCAAAGGGCCACAAGGGGGCACCTGGTAGGTTGAGAGTGGCAGCTATCAGCAAGGCGCACCAACGACGACAATCACTTGGTTGAAGCTTGCATTCACACCACCTTTTGATGGGAGGTTCACACACATCAACACTGCATACTTTGTTGCTGATGACGTAACTGTTAGCATGCTATCAGATGACATGCTGAAAATGGTCAGTGATTTGAGTGACATGGTGCTGGTATCCAGGAGACTTTGAACTTATTACTGCATTGCTTTGAGTATATACTAGCATTCGTGCAAGTGCGATCAGTCTGACCTTCAACTCTGGTTGGTCAAACCGATACTCAAGTTCATAGTTGCTAGCAGTATCTATAAGCTCTCAAGCTCTGTGCAATCATATCAATGACTGTCAAGCTCGGATTCCTTGCAATAGCCAGCGGTGTGAACAACTGTGTGAAAGTGCGCTCGCGAGATTGGTCGGAGGGACTCGGAGACACTATCGACTAGTTGAAATGCTGCCAGTGTAATGCAAAGGATTCCAAGGATGCCTGGCTGAGCCTCGGCATCGCATTCAAACATGCTGCTTGAGGGCAAACCCCTTAGGCACAAACCCTCATCATGACAGTGACATGATCTAGTGCCACTGAGTGACTCATGACACATGGTGTTCATGCATGTGTAATCAACCAAACAGTTGCTGATGATGACAGGACATCATGCTATCGGACAAACATCCAATCGGTCACGTCAGCTGACGTAACTGTTAGCATGCTATCAGATGACATGCTGAAAATGGTCAGTGATTTGAGTAACATGGTGCTGGTATCCCCCCCTCAATGCAGTGAGAAGAGTACCGTAGCACTGCATTGACACTAAGTTGAGATTCAACAGCTCAAATCATGCATGACATGACATGTATGATACACTTGCAGACCTTATACTCAGACCGCTTTCTGCAACTGCTATAACAGTGATACCCTTCAGACTCAACCCACAATCAACCACCAATGCTGTTGTCGCTGCAAGAGAGTGACTGACCGTTGAGCTGCCAGGAGCTTGATCAGATAGCGCTGCTTAGGCTGCAGTTTAGACGGCAGATAGCAGGCTATCCAACTGACAGAAAACTGCCGCAGAGCTGCCAAGCAGGAGCTCAGCGCTGTATCTGCAGGAGCTGCTATGATACCAGCCTGATGGCTGACTGGTACTGAAAAGGACAACTGGTAACCCAGCTGTTGTAGCTGAGTTGCCAATACAGTACTTTGAGTGACAGGATCATGCCGTGGCACTTGCATGCTGAACTGCATAAAATCAACAAGCAATTGCACTGCTGGCATTGGTACAACTGCTGCTGTGGCGACAACACCAGTATCTACTGATGTTGTCAACAGACTGTACATTTGCTGCTGGAGAAGAGCCAAAGTTGCTGGCTCAGGAATAACAACACCGCTTGGGAGCTGAGTATCCTGTGACTTGAGATACTTCTTTGCTGTTTGCGTGGACATAAGCTGCTGATCCCCATCATCGTAAACTGCCAGGAAGTACTGTGGGCGATGCTGCACACCTCTGAAGTGCAACTTACCCCAAAACGTTCGAGGGCGTTTAGTAAGTGGATCCCTGAACACCCTTGTGATCAACCTACCATGCAACTCTGCTGCTGCTGCATCTCTGGGTCGCATGGCTGCATCTGGAAATATGTTGGGCTTTGCTTGCTGTTGCTGTTGCTGTTCCCTTAGCTTGGCTGCTTTCTCTGCATCAGCCAGGGTTTTGCCTGCAGTAACACAGTCTGGGCAGATCCAGTGGCCATCTGGAACTGCTGACAGTGGTGGTTGCAAACAAAAGATATGGTACCCCTGGTTGCACAGATCACACAGTAGTAGCTGATCTTCCAGTTCATCTGTGCCACAAACTTCACATACAATATCATCCACTTCATCTGCTAACACAGGATTGATGGTGGGATCTAACTGCAAGTGACAGGGAGCTAACTGCTCCACACGCCTTTCAACAGTCCTGCCACAACGCCCCTGCAGCACATACACCCCTGATGGTTTTATGTGCTTGATACGAAGGATGTCTGGCTTTGCTGCTGGCTGCAGTGCACTGTTGATTTTCTGGTTCTTCACATAGACAAAGTCACCTACTGCAAAAGTGACCTCCTTGGCTGCTTTACCCTGTAGATACCTTAGCTGATCGCGATGCTGTGCAATAGCAAGGTTCTCCAGAGCAGCAGGCATGAAGCGCTGCACAAGCTGCTGGCGCTGCAATAGATCAGCTTCAGCAGCAGTTGGGTTGTCATAATCAATAGGCTGTTGCATCCGCTGCTGAACACTTGAGGCGATGATAGGCTCACGGGCAAACATAAGCTGATAAGGTGCAAACTTGGTACTGGCTACAGGGCTGCAGTTGTAGCCTGTGACCAAGTGAGCTGCATCATCATCCCACTCAGTGGCAGAGTGCCGTGCACTTGCCATGCGCTGAAGAGATGACTTGACTATGTGCACTGCCTTTTCAGCCTGCCCGTTGGCTTGAGGGTGGTAAGGAGAAATGCTGTTGTGCTCAATGAGAGAATCTGCTAACAAGTGTGCAAACTCTCTCTGAAACGCTGGACCTGAATCACTGACCACCATGCCCGGAGCTGCAAAAACTGCCAAGACATTGTATGCAAAGGCATAAGCAGTGCTAGCAGCAGTCTTGTCCTTCAAAGGCACTACAACCAAGAACTTACTGAAGGACTCAACTGCTATCATAGCATGCTGGTTACCTCTGGTGGTGAGTGGTAGGTCCTCTGCCAGATCAACGTGCCAGCGGAAGCCCATAGAGCTGATGGGGATTGACTGCGTATAACCCTTGCGCCTATTCAAACTGCCTGCCTTCAGGCCTTCTGACAGTGCTCAGCTGAACCATTGCTTGCAGGCACTCTTCGCAACCGTCAAGCGATGCTATCAGTAGTCTGCTGCCCTCCTGGAGCACTTTGGCTGTAGGGACACTTGCAACAGCAACAGCAGTGCAGGCGCTGATCAGGGCTTGGACCAAGACCCCCAGCAGAGGCAGCAGATGAGGTTGCTCATGCTACATCGCCTGACATGGACGCCCTGCTCATGTTGTAGGATCCTTCATGTCTAGTTGAAGGTGCTAGCCTTGCCGTGTTGCCAGAATGCGGAAGCCTACGGGGCGTAGCAGTGTAACATCGTACTACGCTCCCGACGTATCGCCTTCTTGTCGGCAACATGAGCCTGCATTTATGGGCTAAGGTAGATGAAATCTTGATAAGATGCAAGATCGACTTGTGCACTTGTTAGTCAGCGTCCGATCATACGGAACTGCTGGAACTTTGGAACACCACCTCGAGAATGCCTGTGGTCCGCAAAGCCGATGTGGTGAGACAGCAAGCTTACTCGTTGTAGTGGGACTGTCTATTCATGACCTCATAGCCGCTGATAGCCTGCTATCAGCCCGCTCAGTCGTGTGTATTCTGGTACTGCATTCTCCGCAGCTCTGACCTTACAACAGAACATACTTGTGCCAGCTGATGCAGCACTCAGTAACGTTGAAGCACAGCAGATCTTGGACCATAAGCTCATTGGTAATGTACGGGTATGAGAGCCAATCAGCCATGGTTACATTGCTGCTGCAGGCTGTTATTGGTGCAGGACCTGCTGGCCTTGCAGTGGCTCATGAGCTGCTTAAAGAGGGACACAACGTCACAGTGTTTGAAGCTAGCTCAGCAGTAGGTGGCGCATGGTGCTTTGACAGCAGCACTGATAGCGATCTTCTTGGACTTGACCCAGCAAGACATCGTGTGCACAGCAGCATGTAAGTGCCAAGTCAGCCACTGCCGATGCATACTATGCCCAGCAGGAAAGCGGTTGGTAGTGATGCCCCTAGCTGGTGCCGTTGCACATCAGTCTCAAGATTGGTTGGCTACTTGTCACACTTGCAAGTGGTAATAGATACCATGCACTGTGTGCAAGTTACTAAGCCTTGTCCTATTCATCTGGCACCCCACACTGCAGCCAGACAAACAGTACCCTGACTGCTATGACACAGGTACCACGGTCTGCGTGCCAATCTGCCACGCCCTCTCATGACATTTCTGGACTTTCCTTTCCTGCCATCAGCTATGAAAGGCAAATCACATGACCCAAGGATGTATCCCTTGCATTCAGAGGCAAGCGCAGAGTGCACAGAAAGTGTCCAGTGTCAGCAGCACCAACGATAATTTGCATTGAGTGGTTGCTTGATTGGCATTGCCTCAGCAAGAACGAAATCCTGCAATATTGAATGATCTCAGTGTACAGCACCTAGCAAGCTGCAACTGCTCAATTACCCTGTGAGTTGCTGTTTGTGCACAAACACGTGATCCTAGAAGGTAAGTCACTACAGCTGAGCAGCTTTCTCCTGCAGCCTTGACTCGCCAGCCTCTTATCATTGTTGTTAAACAGCACCTTAGATAGCACCCAGATATGATGTTGCAATGCAGACAATAAGTTGCACCAGCAAACCACTTATCTCCTGTGTGTTTTTGTGCCTGTGTGATGTCCTCATCATTGCAGATCCTTGCCTACTATGAAGCCTTTGCAGAACACTTCAACCTATATCAGCACATCATGTTCAACACCCAGGTGGTGAAAATCGACCCTGTACAGACAACTAGCAGCACCCCGAATGGTTGGCAGTCCTCAGCAACAGAACAATGTCCACAAGTTGGATGTGACACAAGCCCTCGGCCAATGGTTGGACACCTTGATAGCAGTGATACGATCTCACAACTATCCTGTGCAGCAGCACACAATCAGCTGGACAGCCAACATGATGATCAGCAGCAAGTTGGTTTTAGGTGGAGAGTCATGACACAGAGCACCAACGAACAAGCTCAGGAGCAACAACAACAGCAGCAGGAGTGGTCCTTTGATGCTGTTGCCAGTTGTGTGGGCATCTTCAGCGAGCCAAACCTCCCACAGGTGTGCAGGAGGCTGTCGGATGTGATAAGCAGATGTGCATGAACTATATGCAGACTCATATGCTGCGGGTTGGTGATGCAGTGTGTCATTGTGTGTTGCATCACCTGCTTCTTATGTGTAACACCCATTAGCCATAGCAGACATGCCATCACCTGCTATGGTCTTGCAAACAGTTACGTTATCGATTAGCACATGCATGCGATCTAACTAATCGGTTTCTTGCAGCCTGCTGAAGCAGTTGGTTCCTGCAGGGAGCTTTGGCCACAACAAAGCATACCCCTGCATACATGCCACTCGCTGCACGCAAGGTAACACACTTTTGTCAATCTTCTGTCATGTGATCTCAGGTGCCTGGCATGTCCAGCTGGCCCGGGCTGCAGCTGCATTGTCACAACTACCGTGATCCCAAGATGTTTTTGGGAAAGACAGTGCTGGTGGTAGGAGCGTCATTCTCAGGTCAGCAGCGACAGCAACATACAAAGAGCCCCTGATGCGCCCAGGTGCTTAATCACTGTAACGAATGCTTGTGAGCTACCTAGCAGAAACTGACAGCAAAGTTATGCCATGGTATGAAACAGCAAGTGTGTTAACAGTCAGCACCCATCTGCAGTGCTGAACATGACCTGGCAGTCCACTGATGGTGACACACTCGCTGTCACTGCACCCGTATCAGTACAGTTGGTATTGATCTGTGCTGCACAGATCACAGTGCCTTCTGGCCTGTATGGCTTCTGTGTCCAGTACATAAACGGCTCAGTGCTTGATGCATCTGCAGGAGAAGAGATTGCTCGACACATCGCTCATGAAGCTGTTCATGTGTATCAGTCAGCCCGAACTTTCACAGGACCAGGGACAGCAAGAGAACCAGTACCACCACCAGCAGCAGCAGCAGTGGCGCCTGATAACAAGTCTGTACTGGATTGCAACAGCACCCTTCATCAATCCAGTGCAGGATCAAGCAGTTGTCATTTGCCTCAGCATTCCATGGATAAATCACAGGCTTCACCTCTACCACCAGCATCATCATCATCATCATCAGCAGCAGCAGCAGGGCTACATCGCCTTGCACAGCAAGAGCAGCAACAGCAGGAGATACCTGCAGCCAATGAACCCAGGCCAAACATCACTCGTGTCCCAATGATTCAGCAGTTGCTGCCTGATGGGTCAGTGATTCTGCAAGGAGGCCAAGTCCTGCAGGGTGTTGATGCTGTGGTGTACTGCACAGGATACCAGCGCAGCTACCCCTGGCTGCAACACCTTGACGTTGTCAAGTTTGGTAGGTCAGCAATGTTAGGTCAACTCATAACAGAGCATGCTTTAGCTAGACTCCTGCTTACTGATCAGTCGAGTGGTGTATGTTTCCTTTGTCATTCGTGAAGCTGGTATGATGATACACAACACATCTTTCACGAGGAGCAACCACCAGGAGCAACTCCCTATTGCGGTTGTCAACGTCCTTCACCTTCATCTGCTGGTCATTCAGACCTTGCCCTGGCTTGCTGTGTCTCTATGCCGCAGATGATATGCATGTGAGGCCGCTGTATCTCCACATGTTCCCTCCAGCATACGCACCAAGTCTTTGTTTCATAGGCCTACCCTGGCGCTGTGCCAAGGTTCCACAGTTCCAACTTCAGGGTCAGTTATTTGCACGACTACTGGCTGGCAGGGTGCAGCTGCCCTCTGTTGAAAGGATGCAACAGGTGCGGCATCAACTACAAAGCTGCTTTGAGCCTTTTGTGTTGTCAATAGTGGACACACTGCAGTGGGATGCTGCCCTGACAGCATATATCGCCATGTATAGCACTGAATAAACATGTTGGCATGTCACAGTATAGCAGTACTGGTTGGCATGCAAAACTTAAGTGGGGTTTTTGAAAGCTGCTGCAGGTCAACCTGTACCTTAGGCTGATTGGCACGTAGTGTACTTGTTAAGGAGGTAATGAGGCTGACTTTGAGTCGACTCTTTCTTGCTGATAGCTGCCCGTTTGCTGGGTGCTGTTGCTTGTGCTATTCTCAGGAGCAAGAACATATGTTTGCTACTATGCTGAAGGCTGGTATACCTCGCCGATACACACACTGCATGGCAGCTTCTATGCCTATGGATGAATGGCGATATGCAAGCATCCTGGCTGAGCTAGCACAGAATGAGTCACTGAAAGATGGTGACACTCATGTATTGCATCATGACCAGCAGCAACCGGGGACACCGCATACAGAGGGTGGCCAGTGCAGAGTCCACTTTGAAGCACACAAGCAGCCGCACCAGGAGTCTGCGAGCGCTCAAGCTGATGAGGGCTGCAGGTCTGAACCCATGCACAAGGCAGACATTCAGCATCAGCAAAAGGGCCTCAAGCTGCAGCAGCAGGATGTGCTGGTGATGCCAGAATGGTTACAGCAGCTGGGACGACAGTTGACTGGTTCTATCCTTGGCCGGCCTGATACTTTCAGGTAACGTTGCCAGCTATATCCAATGAGCCTGACGTACTACAGCCAGGGCAAAGCTTCACTCAAGCAGTTCTGTTGCGACATGGCTGCAGGATCACTGATGACAGCGCTCAATGCAGGGGGCAGCTGCTGGTGCACACTCTTATGCATGGATATGCAGTGCACTGTTTCCAGAGTTACTATCAACCTGTTCCTATGGTGATTGCAGGGATCTTTGGACTCCAGAGATTGAAGAGCTACTGCAACATGCACAGTGGCAGATGAATGACTCAGTCAATCAAGGTCCTTGCAGTTTTGTCATAGCTCAAGGTGTGTTGTGCTGCCCATAGACAGCTGCTGTAAGGGAGGCCTGCTATGAATGCGTGAGTGTCGTTGGCACACCTCAGACAGCCAGCAGCTGGGTTCGCATGAGGGACATGGCATATGTGAAAGTACAATGCCATGCATCAGCAGTTGACCAAGACAGCTTGAGGGATTAGTCACTGGCTACCGCTGGTAGCCTGCCAGCAAGATGTAGCTTTGTGCCTCTTACTGTTATGGACCCATAGCCTGTGTCTGCTATTGCTGGTACCAGTGACAGTGCCTGTAACAAACAGACCAAGTCACCCCACTCCAGCCATACGGCAGTGCCTGTGATTGTCAGTGGTTGACTTCTTACGATCAACTTCCTCAAAGGGTAAGTAGTGTTGTAGGATCATCATAGGTTGCTAATGAGTGTCATGTGGACGCTGTTATGTAGATGCTGCATGGCATACGTGCTGAGGCCTTTGTGCTCGCTGCAGCAGCATCGCTGGCTTCTCATCTTGCAACGGCTTGCAGTATCCACACAATTCGTGATCAGTAAGTACACTGTTCCTGCTCCCGCTGCATCACAATGTGTTGTTAATAGCATAACCGCAGCAGTTTGAAGTTGGTTTGCCGATTGCCTGGCCTTCGTTATAAGGACACAAGAATTGAGGCAAACGTGGTGTCTTGATGCTGAACAGGAGTCTAACGAGTCTTGGCGAAGGAACCTGGCATCATCACGGGGTCATCGACATCTACTGCTGTTTCGCGCGGGAAGGAAGTGCGATGGTAGCTCTGACAGGTTTTCCTCTATCCTGTCTGCGTGCATGAAAAGGACAACAAAGTCTTGTTGAGTGTCCAGAGTATCGTGCTCTTGAGGTGAGCGCAGATTGATCCAGACTGACGAACATGCCAACAACATTCGGTGCTTCAACAAGTTCGGCATGCTGATCAGACACCAGCTGGACCATGTTGTGCGTTTCATGCGCAGACTTCTGTACCTTAACGCGCCGGCATATGGCTGCTACCACAAGTACTGCCGAGTAATTGTATACAACAGGGTATACTGTCCAGAACATGCCAAATCAGTTGTGTCTGCGTGCTAGCTGTGAAGCATCTCCTCAGTGCTAATGCCCAGACCCATAGGCCTTTGTGCTCGCTGAGCAGCATCGCTGGCTCCTCAGCATACAGCTGCTTGCGGTATCAACACAAATCATGATCAGTAAGTACAATGTCTCTGCTCCCGCTGCGTGACAATGTGTTGTTAATAACATAACCGCAGCAGTTTGAAGTTGGTTTGCCGATTGCATGGTCTCCGTTGTAAGGACACAAGAACTGAAGCAAAGTTAATGTCTTGATGCTGAACAGGAGTCTAACGAGTCTTGACGAAGAGACTTGGGATCGTCACGGGGTCATCGACATCTACTGCTGTTTCGCGCGGGAAGGAAGTGCGATGGTAGTTCTGACAGGTTTTCCTCTATCCCGTCTGCGTGCATGAAAAGGACAACGAAGTCTTGTTGAGTGTCCGGAATATCGTGCTCTTGAGGTGAGCGCAGGTTGATCCAGACTGACGAACATTCCAACCACCTTCGGTGCTTCAACAAGTTCGGCATGCTGATCAGACACCAGCTGGACCATGTTGTGCGTTTCATGCGCAGACTTCTGTACCTTCACGCACCAGCATATGGCTGCCACCACAAGTACTGGCAAATGATGTTGACAACAGGGTATACTGTCCAGAACATGCCAAATCAGCTGTGTCTGCGTGCTAGCTATAGCTGTGAAGCATCTCCTCAGTGCTAATGCCCAACAGTACCTTATGCTGTCATTTGCATGCAGATTCTGTGGAGGATGGCAGGTTATGGGGTGAGCCTGCCAGATATGATGTGGGACAGCTGTGCATGTGCCTCTGCAAGAGTCCTGCATGCAGCACCTTGCGCAACTGCTACAACCAGTTCTCAAGTAGAACTGCCACGCAGCGTGTCCAACAGACACGGGGTTCCCCATCAACGGGGATTTAATGCACCAATAGGTAGGTCTGAGTTTGATTGGGGTCACACACATGGCAGGTGGTATGGGCAGAGCCACTATTGTGTTTCACCACGGGCTCAGCCCTCTGATTTGTGTGCAGCACTCGAGCCTGGCAGGCTGATTACTCACATGAGCACACCTCAAAGTTTGCATTACACTAATCCTGCAAAACAGAGGATTTTCCATGTACCACTGTTTGGTCACATTATTGAAGTAGTGTATCGGCCCTGTTCACTGAAGTCTGACCAAACAGCAGCATAGCAACCAAGCGACTGAGGACACTGTTTGCCGACTGCAGATAAAACACTGGACCTGAGCGTACACATGGCCTTTGACAGTGGCTGCTTCCTTCAGTGCAACAACCTGTATGACCTCATACAGCGCTACGAAATTGTGAAAGCGCTTGGCTCAACCAGTGTCACAGCAAACAACAGCAACACCACCAACCAGCAGCATGCTGGAGCCCTATTCCCCCCAGCAGATGCCCTGCATCTCAACCTGCTCAATGAGCTCCGTGCGCAGGTTGCAGAAGGTGCTTATTCCAATGCCCCTTCTATTGCCACATCTGCCCTCCAGAGGGTTGCACAGAAATGTTTACAGCACTACAACTTGCCCTATGACCCAGACTTTTGGACCTTTGAACTTCAGTGAGTACCCACTGATTGGGTGGCTGATTCTAGAAGATACACAGCTGCTGCCTGGTGCTACTGCATGGTGCTATCACGCATACTGCTGAGTAGTTTTGCCATAATTTGAGACCAATATGGTTAGTAGGCAGCAATCTTGGTTGAAACAGTAGCTGAGGGATGTCTCATGCAGATAACTTGGCATGACTGCATGCCAAGGATTCTGCTCAGATATAACTACATAAAGATACATCAATGCACACTGTATGTCATGATGATGTTCTGCAAGGATGATGTTGAAGCAGCCTCTCAAAGACTGGCTTGTTTTTAATGCACATTATGCTTGCGATTGCAGAGTTTTCAACAAGCTGCCAAGAAGACAGTGGGTTCATGTCTATATATAGATTGCTTTGTCACAGAGGGCATCTTAAGCTGTATCTTTGTCAACTTTATACTGCTTTGCAGGAACAGGGTGTATCCTCTGCAGCTGCCAGGTCAGGAGATGAGGCTCTTTGATGTGCAATCTGCACACAGCTGCAGGGGCCAGCTGGCCCTGTGGCGTGTGCCCCGGGAACTTGAATTGTTCTTCTGTGATGAGAAAGCACGTCTGCAGGACCAGCTGCAAGGAACCTATCAGAGACACCTTTGGCCAACTCCAGGAGCCACAGCAGATGTGAAGTCAGAGAATCCCATGCAGTATCATTCATCGGTGGTACCGTCAGACCTGCACCAGCTTCTACAGGTGCTCAGAACCATGATGAGCCCTGGCAACATTCAACAAGGCAAAGGGTATGTGAGGCAGATTGTCTTGACGTTGCCCATCAGGCATGTTTGCATGGCATGTAACTGCATCAGTACCAGCAGCTGTAATCAGCAACAGTGGGTGCCATATAGCAGTTTGTGCATGAAACGTGACCGTGATGCAAGGATACTCTGTTGAGCGCCACCTTGCCAAGCAGTGCTGCTGCAGGGAACCGATGACACGCAGACAATACTTATTGTGATAGATGTGTCCAACACTGTGTGAATAGCTTTGTATATTCCCCACAGGCACCTGTGGTTCTGTCTGTCTGTCATGGACCGCTCACTTTTGTCACATGCTGCAGGCTCACTTTCAAACTGATGTTTCTGGGGGAGAGAGTGACCTTCCCTCTGCTGGCATTAGACCTGCATGCCGACCCCACGGGCATGCTACTACATCCAGCCAACGTCATACTGCAGACTCCTGGCGCTGATCTGCAGCTGACACGTGGGAGCTGCCTCAGTGGACGCAAACCCCTGTGGACGCCGCCAGGTAAGTGCACATGATCCATACCATTGGTATGAGAGAGATGTACAACACTGCTTGCCTCTATCAGCAGACCTGCTGTGATCATGAAATGTGGACATGGCCAATGAGAGGCGACCCTTTAGTACCACCTCTGTGAGCATATATGCTGTGCGTGCTTTCATGTCAGATTCTGGAAGTAGCTGAATATTGTGACCACTGAATGCTCGTTTTGCAGTAGAAGGGTACATGTCAAGCAGGTTACACAGCCATCATCAACAGCTTACTTCTGCACACAGCAACAACAGGGCACTGCCTGGGCCATATCCTTGTGCTGCTACAGTCTGAACAATCTGAAGTTGCTTCATGGCACCTTGCAGGTTCAAGAGCTGTACTTGTGGATGCTTGGCATGTGCCAGCCCTGCAACATCCATCCCTTTCCAGCGCCTGGGCCCCAGCAGAGGTTAGGCTGAAGAGCCTGTTCTCTAACCCAGGTGACTATGACTCGCTGAGCTCCCTGGTGAGGATCAAAGCGCAAGGTATTTCAGTCATCCCTAGCCTCAACGTACCAGGCAGCCACCGGTCCACAGCCCTAATGAGTGCCTTGGTCCCTCACATACAGGTGCGTACTTGTTCTTTCAATGCTTGGCTGCTGAGTCTCATGCTTCAGCAGTTGATGTGGCACAACTGACAATTGCAGCAGCATGCTCCAGGTAGATGATGGTGTGCGTTACATTGCTGTTGCTTATTATACACCCACAACAGACAAGTCACAATGCTCAGCACAACACATGCCAGAGTCTGATGATGGCCATCCGTGTTCAACATGGGAGTTGTTCTTGGATCTGGCAGATATCACAGCAGTGACCTTGTGCATTTACCGTGCTGCATAGATAGTGACGTACTCTGCACTGGACATGTATGCACGTATTTTAAGTATGCATGTACGCTTGCTGATCAGTGGCGGGTGGGGGTACAAGACACGTTGTTTGTAGTTCTGTGCATCTACCAACCTCGTATCCTGGTTGCTGCTTTACTGCTTGCAGGACATTGTTGTGGCGCAAGGCTTGAATCTGCAAACTCTTGCAGAGGAGTCTCCACCACACAGCAGCACTCTTGATTGGGTCAGCAAAGTAGAGCACAGCTTTCCATGTATGTATGCCAGGGCACAGCACTTGCTGGAGTGGTGGTCTGGTCTTAGCGCTCAGCAGCAGCAGCAGCTTGTGCTTGCCCACAAGGGCCAAGGCAGGGATGTGATGAGATCACTAGGAACTCTGCAGACCAGCAACATACGCAGTGCCAGTTACAGCAGTGCTGTCAGCCAGCTGTACACAGAGGTGCTGCCAGCATCTGCTCGTGCAGCAGCTGAAGCGATGGAGCCCCTGCTCAAGGGTCTGGGGCAGCAGCGACAGCAACAATCGCAGCAGCAGCAGCAGCAGCAACGTGATCAGCAGCAGCAGCAGCAGCAACATGCACCTGCACCTGGCAAGATGGCAACCAGCAGAACAACAAGTTCTGGTGGCCAAAGCGCTGTCCCTACCAAAGCCAGTGCTTACAGTGTTCCTGACAACACAGCAAGCGTATGCTTCCCCGCCGCCGCCGCCGCCGCCGCTGCAGCAGCAGCAGCAGGTAACAACCCCAATGATACTGTGCCAGACAGGTCATTTACCAAGGCCACAGGGTGCCCAGCAGCAGCAGCAGCAGCAGCTCTTGGCACTGATATTCTGCAGACGCATGTCTCAACCACAGAGACTTTGGAGGATGTTGCCCAGTCAGACGGGGACTCTCCCGATTATGCTCCGCCAAGGCGGAAGCAGAAGACCTGCTGTTTTGCATCAACTGCAGTCAAGCAGCAGCAGCCACCATCAAAAGCATCACCACCACCAGCAACAGCAGCAGCAGTGGAAGCCTTCAACTCAAACGCATGTGGCAATCTGCTGCCACAGGCAACAGCCCCAATTAAGTTGTTCGAAGCCCCAGCATCAACTTCAAGTGCAGAGCCCATTATACACCCTCCAGTCTACTACCTAAATGCTGGTAAGCAGAAGATCCTACGGTTGCTGAAGCAGCACGACAACACGCCGGCAGCTGCACCTGACATCATTGCCATGGGAAGAAAATTTGAGGCTGTTACACAGCAGATGGTGAGTGATGGGTCCCTGCTGCTGGAGTCCAAGGATGTGCAGCCCATTCACAATGCACAGGTGCTGGCGGAACGAGTCACCAAGGGTGTATATGTATGGGGTACACTGGCTATGGTTGGATATGGTGGAACGCAGCTGCAGCAGCATGACCTGGGCACAGCCAGGGAGCTGGTGGAGTCTGGTCAGATCATGAGCTCACACCGCTGTGAGGCAGCACCAGCAGAGTTTGCTGCAGCTCGTGCACATCCGTACATGTTGATTGAGACCAAGTATAGGATTGCAGACGGCAGGAATGGGGTTTGCAGGTGTTATGGCAAGAGTGGTGACACGTGTTTGAATGTAGAAGTGTATGCTTGCACAAGCAGCAAGGATGAACTTGCAGAGTGCAGGAAGGCGCTCTTCTATATCACTATTGTGCTTATGCTGCAGTGGCATGGACAGCACAGGAAAATGCACCCACGCCTATCAGAATTTCTAGACAGTCATGAACTGGAGCCAATCGCGCCACAACAACAGCCAGCGCGTAAGGAAGACACGACAGCAGGTGATGCGTCTGACTTGGGCGTCTCATTGGCTAAACATCTTGAGAGCTCCTAGTCCAGTGTGGCAAGATGCTGTTGTTTTGTACCTCATGTGCCCTGTTGAACCCAGCACCGTGGCAACCTGGATATCCATACTGCACTGCATCACACTGAACACCGGTGTACCAACCACTGGTTTGTGGCTGTTGCTGACAGTGTCTGGGGCAATCATATCTGCCGACAGATGAAATCCTCTTGGTTGCCTGCGTGTGGCAGGACCTTTTTCCTCTAGACTTGGAGCATTTACAGTGCATGTTGCACCGTATGCATGCGGTCACTGTTGGTTTGTGGTGCTACAAGCAAAGCCTGAATGTAGTCACCCTGTGCTACTAGAGTGAACCGTTCAAAACATATTTGCTGCTTCTTCGGTATTTGAATGCGAGCCTCCAATCAGACTGAGTTCAGCACTTAATCTG
>LWCB01015653.1:0-10773 GCA_001630525.1 Coelastrella sp. M60 | reverse complement strand
TGATAGAACATGAAGCTAGTGACAAAGTACCCCACCAACCGTGACAGTGTCGCCGCTGCACAGCTTGACAAGACTGATGGTGCAGTGGGTAGTATCCGTGATTTTCAAATCCATCGAACGTGCGCTCTTGAAGCACCTGATGATATAGTGGAGGCATCAAAGCCACGGTCGCGGCCGAATCTGTCAGCAGGCAAATTCTACTTGCATCCAAAAGTAAATTTGCAATATAGCGGTAACTTGGCGGCAGCAAATAAGCACCATGGGAGTATCGCCCGCGTCCGGCAGAGGTGCGACACACAGGCAACACATTGATGTAGATGCTTACCTGTTGTCATGGATCGTTGCAAATGAGTCTGTTCAAAAGTACGGGCGACATGCCGGTTGACCCTTAAAGTAGCCTGGGCGTTGGGCAGCTTCTCATTCTCACCTGATCGCTGTTTGGTCGTCAGCGCGACCCAGACGCAGGCTGTTCATCTGTGTGATCAACAAGTCCTCTCATACATGTGTAATCAGGTTGCCATGGGCATCATGCGCTGCGTGTTGCGCATGCGCACCGCAGTGCGTACTAGTACGCTCGCCTTCCTTACCTTCAGATAGACATGCGTGAGGACCCAATTTGCAAAGAGAGTGTTTTCAACTACTGTTCTACGTCCTTTCTTGGGGATGCTGATACACATGCATGATGCAGGGTACTTAGGGACCATACTACTACTCACAGCAGCAGCAACACTCAGCAGTTTTCCGCAGCCAGCGGCAGCGCAGAACTTCAGTGGCATCAGCGAAGTCTACATACTAAAACAGGTGCCCTACAATGCTTCAGTAGCTGCCAAGGAACTGGAGTCACTTGTGCAGAAGCTGCCAGTCCTGCAAGACAGCAATAGCGCTGCACTGTTTCAGCTAAGACTGCTGTCCGCCAGGAGCAGAGCCAAGCTTGATAGAATTCCGGAGGGAGTAGCTCTGACGGTACGCATGACGAATATATATGCGGGGTAGGAGAAAGCAGCGCCAGGTTCTCGCTGCTTCATGGATGGTTTTGGGCGGACATGAGCATATTATGGTTCACAGTGTTCATCATGTGATCATTACAGTGGCCTCAGAGGTGCAATCAGCTTACCTGTCACACGTGTGTACCAGTAAGCGCATGATTTACTGCAGTCTGAGTCTGGTAATGACACGCGAGTGCGCCAAAAAGCTAGCAGGCTGACCTACTATTATTGTTTGTCCTTTTGTCCCTGCAGTGGCTGAGGAATCAAACAGATGCCAGGCTGGCAGATCTGTTTGAATCCATTCGGGCCATCAACCTCAGACGCACATTGGCCGTGAGCTACATATACAACTCGCTACCGCGGGCTATGCAAGGGTACGCAGTCATGGGTGCTTTGCAAGCTCTGCAAGTAGAGGACTTGGAGAGATTTGCATCCTTGCCTCTCTGGGAACCCAGGTATCAAAATCTCACAAATGTGACACTGATTGAGCTGGCGCAACAGCTTTATGACTTCGGAGAGAGTCAGGTGCGAACTGGTCACTGTATGCAGCAAGGTCATGTGCTGTGTGGCTACCTTGACACAGAGACCAGCTGTAATGCAGGATGTGCCGTTTCCAATTGTGTATGTCGCAGTCCTGCAAAGCACACATTTGCTTTGGCACAGCGGCCAAACACCCACCTTTGAGGTGTATCGATTTGAGATAGCAGCTATGATCAACTGTTCAAGTGATAATCATGATGTTTAATGTCGTTTGTGTGTATTGCTGTTTACCTGCAGTTGAAAAGGCGCACCTGTATACTGACTGCAGCCAACACATCCACAGTTACTCCCCTACTGCCAAGCTCTGTCACCACGACCTTTGCCCGGCATCACCGCCGCAGTCTGCTATCAACTCAAGCAATCGTCTTTGACTCGTTCGTTCAGCAGTACAACACGCTGCAGCAGCAAGTGCAGGAGAAGTTACTGCAGGAAGGCCTGCACTGGGAGGCTGTGCTTGCTGCTGCACAGGACAATCTGGAGAGCTTGAATGGCTTTCTGCAGGACGAAGCGGCTCCCGGCAATGATGAAAGTGGCAAAAGCATGGACCAGAAAGAGTCAGAGAGCACATTTTTTCGTCCCTTCAACAGACAGCTCCAGCAGGATGCTCCAGCAGGACAAGGTAACATCTGAAAGTGAGATCTGGTGCTTTGCTGATGATGCGTCACAGTGTCCTTCATGTTAACATGTAGCTTAATTTCATTGGTACTGTGTGTCAAGGAGTGTGCTGCTGAGTATTGTGGAGTTCAGCATAATTTCGCTGCTTGAATGCAGCGACCTGCACACTGGATGTCACACACTGATGGGAGGAGAGAGGGGCTGATATACCCCGCTCAGAGCCCAGAACTTGCAAGCAGTTCGTGCGTTACAGCAATTCGCTGCCTTTATGCTTCTGACAACTGTGCCATTGTTTTCGAGTGTTTGCAGAACTTGAAGATGCCACTGTAGGCGGCTTGGTTGATGCCTTTCTTGGCCAAATGAGGACGCCAAACTCCGATGCAGCTGCCGTACCTTCAAGCTTTGGCCCTGGCACGACAGGACCAAGTTTTGTCAATATAGTGCCTCCTGAAGATGATAACAATGAAGCCACAACCGATGAGGCACGTCTTGCCGATGAGCTGTCAGCTGGCGCATTTGAACTTCCCGTGCCACCAACGCCAGAGGAGCCTATCGTCCCAACCTTCAACAGCTCTGTGGACCCCTTGCTGTGTACTGTCGATGCCAACGGCACATGGACCTTTGCTAACGGAACAGCCTGCACCCCGCCAAGGCCCCGGCCATGTGCGGAGTTTGAAAACGGCACCAAGATCAATGAGACTGCTTGTGCTATTGCTAGGTTCCCTTGCAGGACGAGAGTGAACGGTACTTTGTTCAATGCCACTCGCTGCGAGCTGGGCATCCGCCAAGCGTCCGGTAGGTTGCTTGTGCCTTGCAGCTTGTCTCCGTTACTGGAAGCAGTACATATCATTGTATGGCATTGAGTGTGTGGCTACCTGCAATCCGTATCCTCTCAGTGTGGAACCTTGAACAGCTTGTCTGGGTTTGACCTGCAGCTAACTAGCCACCGCTTAGTCATCGCTATGTGCTGTAGAGAAGCATCGTCTGGAACATAGCCAGCTTGGCTGGCTTGACTTTATCATTTGACTTTCTGGGTATTACACCTTGATGTGTTGGACGCTTATACTGTCACTGCGCTGCTTCTGCTGCAGATCTGGAGTGCATCAATGGCACCCGCAACGGCACCTTCCCTCCCTTGCCTTGTGAATCATTGCTGCCGTGTATCAATGGAACAGTAGAAGGCACTTCTCTTCCCTGTTCCCTGCCTGTCGTGGCCAACACCACAAGCAATGGAACCAGTAATGGCACTTTACCCTGCATAGATGGCTTCCTACAGGGTACAGACACGCCCTGCAACAGTACTGAAACCAACACCACCAGCAGCAACACCACAATTATCAACAGTAATCTGCCTTGTGTTGATGGCTTCCTGAATGGTACGGATACGCCCTGCAACACCACAGAACCTGCAAGCAACAGCACAAGCAACAGCACTGATGTGGGCACCGCCAACAGCACGTTGCCGTGCGTTGATGGTTTCTTGGAAGGCACAGATACACCCTGCAACGTCTCTTCGGACAGCAGCAACAATACTACCCTACCATCCAATGAAACAGCCGGTAATGGGACAACACCTTGTGTGGATGGGTTCTTGGAAGGCACAGACGTACCCTGCAATACATCTGACCTGGCAACAAATGGCACCACAGATGTTCCTGCAGCAGCGAACAACACGCTGCCATGTGTCGATGGTGTGTTAGAGGGTACAGATACGCCCTGCAATGCCACTGACAATGCAGTACCAAGCAACACTACAGATGCCTCTGGGCCAGGGCCTGCTAACAACAGTACAGATGGCAACGGCCTTGCAGGAAACAGAACTGCTGAATCTGGTTTGAATGATACCACAGAAGCAGTAGCTTCACCAACACCACAGGTAGGTGTCATGTCTGTTGGTAACTTGTTTATAAAGTTAGTGCAATGTGTTCACAATCTGCTAATATTTCGACTCGGGCGGTATGTGTTAGGTCACAAGTTACAGAGTGGGCAAGGTACTTACGTGCTGTTCTTGCCTGTGCTATTGCTGCAGACCGGCTTATGCTATGAGAATGGGACGTTTGTGCCCTGCACAACATCCCGACCTTCAACTACAAACCAAACCCTACAGGAGCCTGAACCCTCCCCAGACAGCCGTAGCCCGGACCCCTCTAGTGTTACAAACGTCACATCGCCTGAAGGTGTAACAGATGTAACAAGTCCCAGTCCTGACGCTTCACCAGATCCAACAGCAGCAACATCACCTCAGCCTGATGAGTCATCCCCTGGTCCTGATGGTCAGGCTCAGGCTGGCAATGCAACTGAAGGCCTGACAGATCAGGCTGGGTCCTCAACTGCTCCAGGGGCAGCTAACGATGCATCAAGCATTGAGGGGTTATTACAGGGCTTGGTAGGTGCATCTGCATCACCTGATCCTGCTGCTGGGGCTGATGCTGCTGCTGGGTCACCAGCACCAGATACTGACAGCAGCAGCAGCAGCGATGGTGCCTTGAGTGCCTCTCCAGCTCCAGATGCTGACAGCAGCAGTGGCAGCAGTCTGGTTGATTCCCCTGCACCAGATGCTGGCAGCAGCGGCAGTAGCACTGCTGAGTTGTCGCCTGCACCTACTGATCCAAACAGTGATGCTGCAGCTGTTTCTCCAGCTGTCACCACTGATGACAGCAGCAGTACTGGCAATATCCTTGCATCACCAGCTGCTGCTGACTCTGATGCAGCTCCTCAGCAGCCTGGTACTGACACAACAGACGACACAAGCAGCAGCAGCAGCAGCAGCGGCGGCGAGCCTGTTGCCCCTGGCAGCTCAAGTGCTTCAAGTGCACCAACAGAGCCTAGTGATGCGGTAGGTGTTGTTTCATCACCAGATGGTGATACTGAGGGACCTACCAGCCCTGTTACTGACAGTGGTAGTGTTGATGGTAACTCCCCTGTGACACCAGCTGTTGAATCAGCACCCAGCAGTACTGCTGAGCAACCACAGCCAGTACAGGGAGATACACCTGCTGAAACAACAGAGCCTCCACTTGTAGAGCAGCCAGCAGCAGTAACAACGCCGTCAAGCCCTGAGCAGGAGCAGCAGCAGCAGCAGCAGACGACTACCTCACCACCTGTTGCTTTTGATGCAGCAGTGACTGCTCCCAGTGGTAGTGATGGCAGTACTGCTGCTGACCAACAAGCAGCAGCAGCAGCAGAGGCACAAGCCAGGGCAGAAGCTGAAGCCAAGGCAGCTGCGGATGCTGCTGCTGCTGCTGAGAGAACTGCACAAGAGCAAGCAGCAGCAGAAGCTGAAGCTCAAGCCAAGGCAGAAGCTGCAGCAAAGGAAGCTGCTGACAAGGCTGCACAAGAGCAGGCAGCAGCACAACAAGCAGCCGCAGAAGCTGAAGCTAAAGCGCAGGCAGAAGCTGAAGCGGAAGCGCAAGCTAAAGCGGAGGCTGAAGCCAAAGCAGCAGCAGAGCAAGAAGCAGCAGCCAACGCAGCTGCTGAGCAGGCTGCAAGAGACCAAGCAGAAGCTGAAGCTCGAGCAGCAGCTGAACAGCAAGCAGCAGCAGAAGAACAGGCAGCTGCTGAGAGAGCAGCACAGGAACAGGAGGCAGCCCAGCAGGAAGCAGCAGCAGCAGCGGCAGCACAAAGAGCAGCTGAGGAAGCTGCAGCCAATGCAGCAGCAGAACAACAGCAGCAGCAGCAACAGCAGAACAGTGACACATCACCCAGCCCTTGAGCAGGCTCAATAACAGTCTCGCTGTAGCTCCTTGTTGCATTGTTGTGAAACAGCCTGATTGGAGGCTGCTGCATTGTTTCATCCTTTAACACTGCAAATAATTGATCTAAAGTATGATAAGTATGTTTGTGCCCAGAGTTTCTAGCAGTGATTGAACTGTGCATTTGGTCCTGTTTCTCAAAGCTCCCAGGACAATCTGCAGTAGGTGCTAAGAGCTTATGCAGTGGACATATGAATCTGTTTTGGGGATTCATGTTCTTTGTGATAGAGCCCTGTATATGGCTTCCATTTGATGGTGTGAAAAAGATAGTTTGGCTTGTGCAGCAGTGTGAAAACATTTGATGGTGTGCGAGGGCAGGCTTCGTGCTCATGCTTGTGTTTGCTGTCCAAGTCATGTAGCGCTGGTGCTGTTACAAGCAATGCTATTGTTTTGTGTAGTCTTTCAGCTGGCGGCAAAGTGCATCTCTGTTTAGTCTGCCATGTGCAGCTTTGCGAGTTGAGACGGGATCCTTCGTGAGGCTTCGCACCTTCTGATTCAGGATTGCACAGTCTTGTTCAGATGGACAGATCTGCTTAGATCGCCCTGCCTCGTGGCCGGATTGGGTGTCTCTACTGCTAGTGATTGCGAGCAGCTGCTGGCTGCGGCTGCTGCTTGAATGTTAACATGTGCTGGCCACACTTGTGAGCTTCCATTGACTTGAGCAGCAAGCACTGCTGCTGATAAACGCAACAGAGATATAAACAAACATATTTGCAGGCGAACCTCCAAGGGCAGCACAGGATCTTTCTCAATGGTCACATTTGCTATAAGCATACTGTGCTGTTGCAGTATCGAGCTGTTTCGCTGGATGTGAGACCTCATGGCATTGGCATAATCTGCCCCTACTGTTGCCTCACTCTTTGGCAAACGGGACAACGGCAGTGACAAGCGGTTTCCTCCTATCACATCCTATTTTTCAGCTGTACTAGGCATCTTACTTGTTGCATGGCTAACTCGTTTACAGCCTGTGCAGGCTCGATAGCATGAGGCCTGACAACTGTTGTGACATCTACGAATAGTCAACTAGGCAACCTGATCCGTGGAAGATTACTGGTAGCGGTTGCAGCGAACGAAACGCGGCGGTCACGTGCTGGAGAAAGGATAACACTGTCATCACCATGTGCCCCATAATCACAGCTCGTCCCTACGTGGTACACTTGCGAGTTACAGTACATACAGATGTTTGATTCATATTATACCTGCATGCCAGAAGCCTCTGACGGATCGAGTGCTCAGTTTCACTTGCTCTCACACTTCACTGCGAGGCCGTCACCCGCCAGAAAGAGCCTTAAACGCCTATCACTGATGTGACAACAACTGTTTCCTGCATACAGTACATCTGCTGTGTACTTGGGCAGTTGTGCGCGTTCTGCTTCAGGTCCCACTCAGCAATCGCCGTAGAAGCAGGAAGCCAGGGTGGGTCTCTGCGATAAAGCGGTACGTAGAAGTGAGATTATCTCCACATTGAATATGTCTCTGGCTCAGTTGCGTCGTGTAAGTGTGTCATGGACAACTGTTTAGGGTTTGCTTCTCTGCCACAACTGCTTGTGCTCACAACAGCGAGCAGCAGTGATAGTAGAAGCTTGCGCCAGCACGTATCACACTATATTATATCAGAGTATTAGTAAAGGCCGTGGTATGCATCTGCAGCGCACCTAGAACAACGGTGCCAATCTCCAAATTGGCCAAGGAAATGATGCAGACTTAGTCACCTTCTTGTTATGCAGTGCCAGGTTTTTACACCTCAAAACATGCTCATATGCTTTTCTATATAGCTGTTCATGATGCAAGGCGCCTGGCATGGCCACTAGAGTCGTTGCTCAACCTGTCTAGCAGCTCTATGATGGCCCCACCTATGGGCCAACTGCTTGGTTTTCATCCCATTATGCTGCTGTCATGCAGGTGCAACGAACGTCTGGGCATCAAGACGCCGTCGTAAATACATAGTCTTGAGCAGCAACGGTGATACCAGAGAGCGGTGGCAGCAGAATCAGCAGCAGTGACAGGCAGCAGCAGCACCACAGCCCCCAGCAGCAGCAGCGTTAGGCATAACACAACAGCCCTCAGATGGCTGCCACTGGCAGTACTCAGCGGTATAAACGCCAACTAGATCAGTTAGAACATTCCTTAACAGCAAAGCTTCAGGAACTAACACTGTTAGAGGAAGAAAACGAAATCTTGAAGCAGCAGGAGCGTGCACTATCAAGTTACATATCATCAGTTGAAGGAGGTGTAGCTGTGACCGCTCACCTCCTCAAGAAACAAGTTAGCTCAGAGGCAGCAGCAGCAGCGGCAGCGGCAGGGTGCTTGCAGAGTCCGACAGCATCCGGTGACAGCACTGCTGCTGCTGCCGCTACTGCTGCTGTCCACGATGTGAATCTTGGTGACACGAATATTCTGGTTCAGATTGAAGCCAAGGAGCGAGAGATTCAGAAGGTTCTCAGGCAACTGGATGCAGGTGGGCACAAATGCTGTTGCTGCTGCTGCTACTGCTGTTATAACTACTGAAAGCAGCATCACTGCCCGGGGATTGTAAGCACATGCATATATCTTTCTCCCCGTCTTGTACAACATGGAGTATATGAACTTGTTTTAACGAATTCATACTGACCTGCACAGCTACAAGCCAGCTCATCTAAAAGATTTCTTCATTTTTTTTCCGTTGTCGATGTTTTTGACCAGAAGCATCCGCAGTAGCATCGACATATATCTCAGTGCAGGTATTGCTACAGTACACAAGTAAATCATTGCTGTGTATGTTGTATGTGTTGTTGCTTCAGGTCCTTATGAGCTCCTGTACAGTACACAGCTGTTACACACGGCCAGCAGCACACCTGAAGCAACAGCACTGCTGCTGGCAGCAACACCAACACAACGAAGACAAAATTGGACTAACAAAGTGGAAAAGATCTCGCTGCTGCTGCCGAAGTATGATCATCCAGAGTTTGCCAGTTTCAGAAGTACAACTGCTGCTGCTGCTGCTGCTGCTGCTGCTGCTGGCAGCAGCAGCGGCGGTGGCAGCAGCAGTGTGAGTGCACAGCAGCTGGTGGATGGGTTGGTTGATGAGCTGGCGACAGAGTTACTTGTCACAGGGTTGTTAGATCCGCCACAACTGACGTTATATAACTTCATGGTGAATCTTAGCACTGGGGCAGTGGTGGATAGTTACCCAGAAGGGTTTTGGCAACATGTTGCTCAGGTAGGGTTTTGGGATGTTATGTATTATCAACCTTTCATAAGCACGCAGCAATTTGTCTTGCATTGTTGCGTGTGATCTACCACTTTTTTTGTTGTTTCGGCAAATGATGTGTATATGCTTGCTTGATGCCATAGCTGCCAGACTGCACATCCAAGCATATTGCAGTCGCCGCACCTCTCACTGTCGCTACTGCTGCTGCTGCTGCTGCTGCCATGCTTCCCGTGAATTTCTGCAAATGTACCTATGCTTCAGGGCCTCAACCTCACTGACAAGCAGCTCAAAGCTCTCCACATTTCCTGGAGCAGAGTAAAGTCAGAGAAGCTCGCACTCACAACTAAACATGAGGCGGTGCTAGCTCGACTCAACCAACTCAGAGCTCAACTCAGATTGCAGTCTCAGCAGTTTGAGCAGCAGACCCTTCAAGTGATGCAGCAGCCGCCAGACCCACATGAGGAGATCGTGCAGCGGCGGCAACAGCAGCGCCAGCACATCCTTGCACAGCAGCAGTGGCAGCGGCAGCAGCAGCAGCAGCAGCAGCAGGGTTCAGGGGATGAATTTGGTTTCAATGTTGATGCTTATGACTCATTAGGTGATTGGGATATTGAGAATCTGCTACAGGATATGGTAGAAGATGATGATCACCGACATTGGATGTTGTTGCAAGATCTCGATCAGCAGCAGCAGCAGCAGCACAATGCACTGCTGCCGCTGCCAGGCATGGATCAGCAGCAGCATGATTATCTTGCAAGTTCCGATGTTGCCGCTATAGCAGTCAATGTTTTGACCCACAACGTCATTGATGGAATAAAGATGGATGATGATGATATGCTTGCAGCAAGTCCCATTGTGGGATCCACGCTGCTGCTGCTGCCAGAGCAGCAGCAGCAGCAGCAGCAGCATGAGCAGCGGGACTCCACATCACCCTGTCCAGCATTCCAAGCATCACCAGCCTCTAGCAGACTCACTGCAGCTGCTGCAGCAGCAGTAGCAGAGGCATTTGGGTCTGAGCATGCGGACTCTCAGCAGCAGCAGCAGCAGCAGCAGCAGGAGCAGGAGGTTGGTGCAGACACTGATTGGCAAAAGATTGTAACAAAGTTACAAGAGATCCAGCAGCATGTTGGTGCCTGCACTGAACAGCATGAGCACTTTGTGCCTGTTGGTAGCAAGGAGCAGCAGCAGCTGGAAAGAGAGTTGAACAGAATCCGGGGCAGAATCAAAATGCAGCACTACTGCAGTGCGTTATTCTGGGTCAATACCTTGAGGTGGGTGACTGAAGTGTGACGCAAGGTGCGCAAGTATATACGCAATTTACAAGCACTTAAACCTGACACATGTTTCTCAACCATGTTGTAAAAGCACACTGAGAGCATGCTTATCTTTGTTTATTGCCAAACCACCTGCTTTGCTTTCTTTCACCATCAAATCATACTTTGCGAACTGCCATTGTGTCTTGCTACATCTCACATGATATGTTGTATGCTGCTGTCTTATTTTTTGTGCCTGTAGTAAGAAGCAGCTTGCCAGTTTGTATGTTTTGAGTTGGCCCTTTATGCCTGATGGCTTTGCGCTCTCAGAGCAGATAGAAGCAGACAGAACACCTACGTCATCTGGAGCAACAAGTTGAGTATTTGACAGAGCAGCACACAGCAGCATAAGGCAATGGCAAGCTGGTATGATTGCG
>LWCB01015643.1:0-23271 GCA_001630525.1 Coelastrella sp. M60 | reverse complement strand
CTTGGCAAGATCATCATTGACACCAACAACAACCCAGAGCACTTCTTGACAACAAACCCATACTATGACTCAATCGTAGTTGGCCGATATGCTGAGAAGCGCGACCCCAACTTGGCGTGTGTGGCGTACAAACGTGGCAAGTGCGATGATGCACTTATTGAGTGCACTAGCAAGAACAGCCTGTTCAAGCTCCAGGCTAGGTACATTGTGGACAGGGGCGATATGGAGTTGTGGGATAAGGTGCTGGATGATGGCAATAACTTCAGGCGCCAGTTGATTGATCAGGTGGGGCACTGGGCCTATGTTCAGCTTGAATGGACCAGCTAGTCTCTGTTATTGTTGACTACTCTGCCGATTGGACAGATGGCACGTGGTGATCAAGAATGGTTGTGTACCATGGTTGAAGCACCATGCACCTGACTACACTGCAATGTCGCATATCACAGCACAGTCATGGCTACGTGCAGAGCCAACAAACAATAGAAGCGGCCTTAATCAACGCTGCCTGCAGGAGTATACAACCCTCTACAGCTGTGCGCATATCTGCGCCCTGACATGCATTGCATGCCTGGAATTGCATCTTGCCATTGAGTAGATTGGATGCTGTATGCTGCACTGCAGGTTGTGAGCACTGCCCTTCCAGAGTCAAAGAACCCTGAGCAGGTTTCAGTCACAGTCAAGGCCTTCATGAAGCATGACCTGCAGGCAGAGCTCATTGAGCTGTTGGAGAAGATTGTGCTCAACAACAGCGCCTTCAGCAGCAATGCCAACCTGCAGAATCTGCTGATTCTAACAGCCATCAAGGCAGATCCATCTCGTGTGAAGGACTACATCTACAGGCTAGACAACTTTGACGGACCTGCAGTTGCAGAAAAGGTGTGTTCATACTATGCATTCAACGGCTGTTACGCAGGCGGATGTCTGTTGTGGCCATGCAGTGCGAAGTTTGCACGCCTCTTGTTATAATGTATAAAGTGTCTTCATGGGGTAAAAGTTGTACCGTACCCCCTTCTTGCTGTGTTCTATGGGCGGGAATAGGGGTGTGATCAGCAGCTGATGAGTGCCTGTTATCATGTTGTTGTATTGTGCTGTATTGTGGCGTGCGGTGATTGTGTTGTGATTGTTGTTTTATGGAGTGTAGGCAATCGAGTTTGGTCAGTATGAGGAAGCCTTTGAGATTTACAAGAAGTTCGGCAGAAAGGTGGAGGCCATCAAGGTCCTGCTGCAGCAGCTGCAAGACCTGGATAGGGCTCACGACTATGCCAACAAGGTGAGCTGTTGTGTGCTGGCAGCATGGTTTGGCAGGTCCCATATTGAAGACGCAGTGGACTGGTGTTGGCGGGGAACCAAGGTGTACAGAGCAATACATCATGCAGTTCTGCAACAGCTATCATAGGTGCTGATGTGTGCTGTTACGGATGCTTCAGTATTTTTTCATGGTCTGAACATGCCTTGATCTGCAGGTGGACGAACCAGCAGTTTGGAGCGAACTGGGTCACGCCTACCTGGATGCCAGCCAGGTGCCAGATGCCATTGCATCATACTTGCGCAGCAGCGACAGCAGCCGCTATGTACAGGTTATCGGTAAGTGCTTCGAAGGCGGAATACTGCGCCTTCGAGGTCTTGCAGCTGTCAGCAGTATCTGGTTGTTGTTCTGTTTGTTGCTTTCTGATGTATGGTGAAGGGGTTGCTGCTCACTGCAAAAACTTCATGCAGTTGTGGTCAGTGTTGTTGTGCTAGTGTCACTTGCAAGTGCTGCTTTTGCTGCTGCCTCCCTCACAGAACGGGTGTCAAAGTCCCTCTGCGTACTTGCCTGTGACCCTGGTACTACTGTTCTTCTGCGCCCCATGTCATCTACATGCTCTTGGTACCTGGTGTCTTGCAGAGGCCTGCACTGCTGTTGGCTGCTATGAGGATCTGGTTAAGTATCTGCTCATGGTGCGTAAGAAGGTGAAGGAAGCCAAGGTGGACAGTGAGCTGCTGTATGCATATGCCAGGATCAACAACTTGGGAGAGATTGATGCCTTCCTGCACAGCAGTCACCAGGCCAACCTGCAGAGTGTGGGAGACAGGTGAGATACGCATGAGTGGACTTGTGACGTCCTTTGCTGGTTTGTCGAGCAGTTGTCCTACATCATTGGCCGCAGCAGCTTCACATAGTCTGCAAGAGGATATCTCTCATGTAGATAAGACTGCACAATATCTTGCTTTCTGGATGCATGCTGCTCATGAGGTGATCACGCTGTGACAAGTCAGTTTGGTGGAAAATAATGACATGCTGTACTCCGTCCATATGTTGTTACTACTAGGTGCTTCGATGAGGGGATGTATGAAGCAGCCCGCCTGCTGTTTACCAACATTCCCAACTGGGGTCGCCTGGCATCAACATTGGTGCGCCTGCACCGCTTCCAGGAGGCTGTGGATGCAGCTCGCAAAGCAAACAGTGCAAAGACCTGGAAGGAGGTGGGTTGTGGCTGAGTGCCCATTCTGGCATCTGTTGCACGCTTAGCATACCCCAATAACAAATGTATATCATACATCTGCCCATGAATGGAAACATTTATGTCAAGCTGTCCTGTCCTTGTACTCGTTGGAGTGTGGTATATTATGTCCTAAGAAAGCTCAACTGCTGCTGCATTGTCTCCATCAACCACTGTTAGCCACAAAAGCTTGCTGTTGGGGACGGGATAAATACGCTACACCAACGGGGAGTAGACTGTCTACAATATCACGAAAAAAGAGGTACCATGATGTCAGAGCTGCAGCAGTAAAGGGGGATTGGGTGCTCGTTCGTACTGCAGGTGTGCTTTGCTTGTGTTGAGGAGGGTGAGTTCAAGCTGGCTCAGCTGTGTGGCCTCAACATCATTGTCAATGCCGATGACTTGGATGAGGTGTCAGAGTTCTATCAGCGGCGCGGACACTTTGATCAGCTCATGTCACTCATGGAGTCTGGTCTGGTGGGTTGTTGGGATGAAGTTTGGCACTCTAGTTATACTGCTTTCTGGCCGGCTTCAGACGGCAGCAGCAGCTCCTCGCTGTGCTCAAGTGCAAGCAGCAGCTGAGCATGCCATGATGCACAGATGCTTGCCGTGTACACAGTTTGCTGCATGATCGGCGCCTGGTGGTTGTAGCAGGCTTTACGAGAAACGTTGCCTTATGCGCAGTAATCCTATCTCCCCAGTTGTCAGGCTTTGCTGTGCATGTCACCATCATTGCTTCTAGGGTGAATACCCCAGCACAATGCTCCTTTTGACTTGTTATCCGCACTTTGTTTTCTGGTGCTGCTGCTGATGCTCTTGTCTTGCAGGGTTTGGAGCGTGCACATATGGGCATCTTCACCGAGTTGGGTATCTTGTATGCCAAGTTCAAGCCAGAGAAGCTGATGGAGCACCTGAAGCTGTTTGGCAAGCGCCTCAACATCCCCCGGCTCATCAGGGTGTGCGAGGAGCAGGGCCACTGGAGGGAGCTGGTACACTTGTACATCCAGGTAGGTGATAATAATAACAGTTTGACGTTCAAACATCCGGGCATCTTTGTCCTGTTCTCATGTACCCAGTACATTCAGATCGCCTGGTTGCACATAGTATACATTCCTTGTATAGGGATTCAGACCAGCTGTGCGTTGCAGCATCAATGTTTAATTGTCTGAGGCTTGATACAAATGACTGAAAGCTATACGGGATAATCTCAACTCATGGTCATGCTGGCTCTGCTTCTTGTCTTGCAGTACGATGAGTATGACAATGCCGCTCACTGCATGATGGCTCACAGCAGTGTTGCCTGGGAGCATGTCACCTTCAAGGATGTGGTGGTGAAGGTGTCCAATGTGGACGTGTACTACAAGGGCATCCGCTTCTATCTACAGGTGCGCACAGCATGCTGGGAAAGTGTTTGACAACTCAGTGTTTAGCTTGTGACTGATGAGTTTTTTTCTCATTACACGATGTTCTAGACCTTTGTGTGGACCACTGGCAGCGAAGCATTATTAGCTGCATGCATCGCGACTTGTGCTACACAGAGCCCTGCAGGATGATGCTGGCGGCTGTTGCTGCAGTCATTCACGGGCCTGTGCAGCATTCATGGCGCTTACTGACAAGCAGAGATGCTGTGAGCCGCGTGCATGCTCAGTTCATGATGTGGGGGTCGTTTTGAGGCTATGAGCTCTGCAGGTTGTCTCTGATTCGCAACATTGTCTCTTCTTATCTGCTGCTTCCAGGAACATCCTGAGCTGCTGGCAGACATCATGAAGGCCATGGAGACTCGTTTGGACCATGCTCGTGTTGTTGGCATGTTCCGCAAGGAGGGTCACCTGCCTCTCATCAAGGACTACCTGCTGAATGTACAGAAGGTCAACATCATGGAGGTCAACGAAGCAGTCAATGAGCTGCTGATGGATGAGGAGGACTTCGAGGGGTTGAGGTCAAGCATCACCACATACGACAACTTTGACCAGGTGTGAACGGATACTGACAAGAACTGCTGCAAGTATTGTTGACTCCATCGGTGGCTGTATGCGCTACGCTCGTTGCACACGTCAACAGGAGCAGGTGCAGGTTTCATCACATACTTGGCAGTCTGCAAGTTAAGTTTGTGTGTGTCCTTTGTGTGCAGATCGGCCTTGCCACCAAGCTCGAGAAGCACGAGTTGTTGGAGTTCAGGCGGCTGGCAGCATATGTGTACAAGAAGAACCTGCGCTGGAAGAAGGCAGTGGAACTGGCAAAGGCAGACAAGTACGTGATGCAGCTGGCGTCACCTTCATTGACAGTGATGCGAAGCTGATTCTGCTGTTGAGCATACGACAGCACTGTGCAGGGTGGCAGCACACCAGCATTGGTAGCCACCCAAGAGAAAAAATATATTCAACTATAATGCTGTAAAAGCAAGAGGCACATGGTGGACAGTATCTTGTGAGGATCCTGCAGGCATATGTCAAACCATTGTGTTTTGTTTTGTTGTGTTGCAGGCTTTACAAGGACGCTATGGAGACTGTTGCAGTGTCAGGTGCCCCAGAGCTTGCAGAGGAGCTGCTGCGCTGGTTTGTGGAGGCAGGCGAGGCAGAGTGCTTTGCAGCATGCTTGTACACATGCTATGAGCTGTTGCGGCCTGACGTCGTAATGGAGGTTGCTTGGATGAACAAGCTTATGGACTATGCCATGCCATACATGATCCAGACTGTCAAGGAATACACAGGCAAGGTGGACTTGTTGATGAGTGAGCGCAAGGAGGCTAAAGAAGAGCAGCTAGCACAGCAGGATAACCTGCAGAAAGCGCAAGCGCAAGCAAACAGTTTCCAGATGCTGATGCCATTAGCACTACCAGCACCACAAGCTGCTGGGGTTGCCCCAGATGGCAGCTTTGGGGCTGTTCCTCCAGTAGGGTATGCTGCAGCAGGATTCACAGGGCATCAGGGGTATGGCGGGTACTGATGAGCAGCAATATTAGAATTAATGGTTTGTTAGGAGCATGTGTGCAGAGTGTGGTTACCAGCCTACAGCACAGCAGCAGTCACATACTTGTTACCATCAGCACAAGTGCACGTGCAACCTGCAGCAGCTATCATTTTGCAGGAGATGAGCAGCTGTAACGCAATGGTGATGTGCAGTATGGTTTCAAGTGATGCCGTGTTGAGCTCAGGACTCGTCAGCGCCTGTGAGACTAGCAGTCTTGAGTGCCGACAGTGCTGTCAGCGTAGTATGCTTTGCCTGTGTGCTGTGTTTGCAGATGTCTGGGGTTTCAGCCTGGATTGTTTCAATCATACGTTGCTGTGGCTTTGCATGTGTTGACAGCTACCAGGCACGTGGGAGTGAATTTCCAGTGCAGACATGCTGGTCATGTTGATTGTGGTCCTGTTACAGTGTACTACGTGCTGTTGTGTTGTTGTTGTGCATGATGCTCCAACTAGGACTTGCACTTTTGGGTACTGCATCTTTAAGCAGGTTGGGAGTTGAGCCGGGCGTGTTACTGATCGCAGTTGCAAAAACGGCTTTCGTCTGTTTGTCATGTTTGGCGGGGTTTCCTAGGCGCAAATGCAGCAAATCGATGTTCTGCAAATTCGCAGTGATGGTGAAAAATCTCATGCCTGATTACGTGAGGTGGGCAAATCGCACAGCTGGTGAACATGTAGGAGAACGTTGCGGCAAGCATGGAGGATTTTGCTGCTTTGCGTGTGCTGCTACAGCGGGAAAGAGATGCTCGGCACGAGCTAGAGGTAAATCAAATAGGAAGGAAATAGCGGCTGCAAACTTGAAGCCATGCAGAGGTCCGTCTGCAAGTATCATCACGTTCAACGGTCTTCTCCTGTCACTTCATGCAGCTGCAATCAACGGCTGCAACAAGGCAGCTATGGCTTCTGCGAGATAAATTTGACAGAGAAGTGCGGCAGCTGCAAGACCAGCTCAGCGTTGTGCGCGCTTCACTAATCTTGGCCCACAGGCAACAGCAGCTGGTGAAAGGGACGCCAAGCACAACAGACAGTACAGGACGTGCGTTTGCAGCAGCGGTATTTGTCTTTGATGAGGGAGATGATGTGCTCCAGAGCCCCCAAAAGCAGTGGCAGACACCTGACCAGGCCAGTCGCTTGACACCTGTAGGGCATAGCAGAGAAAGCACACCCCAACACAAAAGTGCTGTATCATTACAGAATCAGCCGACTGGCAGCAGCCCTTTGACCAATGCCCTGAGGAACCCAGTAGCATTAAGAAGTGAGCACCAGCAGCTGGTGTGTCACGCAGCAGTGTCTACTGAGGATGAGTCTGCCGTCTCACCACCTGCCAGAAATACCGCAGCTTGCCCAGATCAATACACCAACAATGGTATTACCAGCATTCCTAGTAATGTAAGTTCCTCAACAATCGCCACCCAGCTGCTGGCTGCAGCTGCCAAACTGCAGCAGCTTGTAGAGCAATTGACACACAGGGAACCTTCAGTTGCAGCTGACCTGTCAGTCCTGCAATGGCAGTTGACAGCGGCATATGGCCATCTTACAGAGGCCTCAAGATGCAACAGCAGCAGGAGCATATATGACGTGTACACTGGCCCAACAGCCAGCAGAAGCGCAGCCACAGCAGGTGCAGATGTGATGGCTGAAGCCACCACTGAAACAAGCCCAGCTACTGCTGAGCAGCATTCAGAGCAGCAGCAACAGCTTACTACTGCAGCCAGCATACGTGATGCTGTACTGGTACGCACCAACAGTGATCCTCTTACAACTCCAGTAGAACAGGCAACACATTGTGCATTGGGTGTGGAATCTATTGCAGCTGCAGAGCGACAAAACACAGCGGATGTGGCTGCAGCTGCTATGCTGTTCAGCGGTGCAGCAACCACTCTACAGACATCTCAGATACACTGGTACTACAAGGATGGCAGCAGCATCAGGGGCCCACATGAGCCGAGTCTGATGATCCGCTGGCACTGCAGCTGCTTCCTGGAAGGGTCTCTGCCTGTAGCAGGTGTGTATGCTTACCACAGCTCCTTTCCTGTAATTGCTTTGCTGTGCTTCTCCAGCTCATGTGCCAATGATAGACTGTGCGTGTTTGCTCTCTCTTGCGGCGGTCCAGTTATCTTGCATACAACCCCTGAGTCATGCTTGCATGCCTGATCATCGCGTATGTCTGTGACAGTCTGGCTCAAGTTGGTGAGCTTCTTTATGGCCAAGCACCTTGAGGACCTAGCCAGCACCTGGTGCGCCAACACTGTGTCAATGACCTCCGGTCTTGTGATTTTACATGCAGGTGTTGTTCAGCAAGCAGATGGCAGTAGCACAGCACCGCCTGATAGTGCATTCGAGCCCCTGCAGACATTGCTGCAGCAGGTTCGAGAAGAAGAGGGGTATCTGTACACTCCTTATGGCCTATTGCAGAATCACATAGATGCACCACCACTGCCAGAACATCTCCAGTACGCAGCACAAGAAGCAGCAGCTACCCTGAGACCTGGCTTACCTGTCAGCACTCTCAGCAGGTCACCTGTGACCAGCTTTGCAGTTGCAGATGTGAGCCATCCCAGGATTAGCACAGCGCTATCATTATCAGCAGGGGGTGCTGGACAGTTATTCAGCAACTTGGTTGCTGCTTTTGAAGAAGAAAGCGAATCGGATGCTGTTGATGATGTGGTTGGTTCCTTAGAGGGATCACTGTACAGCGTGGGTCATACTGGTACAGCATCGACAAAAGTGCAGAGAGGACTGAGACTTCAACATCAGCACAGAATGCAACAGGAACAACTACAGCGGAAGCACAGACGGCATGCTTTGGCCAAAGAAGCAAGTTCTGGCACACAACCGGCAGAAGAGGGTTGGAGCATTGCTGCAGTCTCTAGAGCAGCGTATGCTGCCCTTGATGCCTTGGAAGGGATGGGCAATGCAGTGGAAAGTGCAGTGACGGCAACAGTAGAGTCGGTCATCAACACCGCAGAGTCTGCCTTTGCAGGGCATTTGAGCTCTTCTGGGGTGGCTGCTGGCTAGACAGCAGAGCAAGCGTTGGACATGATCAGTGGTGTGTTACAGACTTCCCCTGCAGCATTGACCAAGAGGCTTGCAGTAGAATGGGATGTCTCACTGAGATGTTTTAGGGAGGCCAAAAAAGGACAGTAGCTTGTTGTTCATGACCCTCGCTTTTAGTGCACAACATGTCATTGAGTGATGCTTGTGTGTGGCTGCTGCATCTAATAATGCTGACACTTTTTGTTGACTCATATCATATTGCGTTACAACCCCAGACGTGTGTATTACAGCACCACAGGCAGCAGTCGCTGCAACTGAGTCTGCAAGGACCGCATGTATTTAGCAACTTGAAGGTTTAGCATATGCTATGAGTCCTGGCAATCCAGGCAAGTTGGGTGTTCCAGATGTCCCCTAGTGATGCCATGCTGACGAATGGTGTGGGTGCTGCTAGCTGCCGTTTTCGGTCAGTATGGCAGTTGCAACCTCAGAGCTCTTGGAGCTGCATTGTTTGTCAACTTGACCGTGCTACCACACGGTGGGTGTACAGACTGAGTGTACAAGGCTACCAGCGCTCAACTGGCAAGAGCTATTACCACCCCAGATACCTGTGGACGGCAACAGTGGCTTCAATTGTAATCTTGTCATGAGATACAAGTGACAGAAATGACGCCGGCTGAAGTTTTGGTTTTTTTCTCAATTTTGCCCTATATAATTGCCATTCCCAGCCATCGCTGCCATCTCCTCCTCTGTGGTGTAGGCGGTTAGCATACGAGGTTCTCACCCTCGCGACCCGGGTTCGAGTCCCGGCAGGGGAATGTGTTTTGTATCTATTGTGCCCACATGTATCTATTGTGTTTTCTTGCCCACATGCACTGCAACGCAGACAGCAGTAAAACAGCAGTGTCAGGATTGTCGTGACTGACCGACGGCACGCTTGGCTACTGCAGGGCATGTTGCAGGCCCTTCTTCCTTTGCCAGCTGCTCAGGACTGCGCGTCTGCGTGTGTCAACACACGCCGATTTCTCTCTTCAGAAGTCTGCTGAGCATGCGCGGTGGTAAGTGCATACAACACATTTGTCATGAGGTGGCACCTATGCGGTACATGGTGTACCTGGCTGCGCACTGTGATCAGGGCTGTTATGTATACTCTTTGACCGCAGTCTATGTGTAAAATATGACAAGCGCCGTGACCAGGCATTACAGCGAAGTTGTTTCAGTTGCACCAAGTTGTCCCAGGTTGGAATTGCCGACTGGCTCAGATTGCATCGGGCTATTCTGAGGCAAGATAAACTGCTATGTATTGAATGTGAACAATTAGTGGTGCATCAGGTGCCTTTCTCTGTAGCTGCAATGCAACTTACATCTTGTCGTGTTATGGGATGTACCGCGCCTGTGCAAGACTATAGGCAGGGGTTTGCTCAGATCATGGCTTCTTGCAGTTGTGCGACGAGTATATTAGTTGTAGTATGCTACTGCTTGACCCGACCAAGTGGTGGTACTGGAAACTGGCTATGCTGCGAACAAGTGATGCAGGCTCACGGGCAGATGGTCGTGATGCAAAGAGCTGTGTTTCTTATAACCTTACAGGAGAATATATGAACGTTTCCCTGACCCATGGATGTCCAGACACCTCAGCTTAGAGATATTGACCTGCCCGAATCCACCCTGCAGCTGCTGATCGGCCATAACATTTCGACTTGCCGCGATGTGCTACTCATGTCGCCAACAGACCTTATGGAGCTGCTGAATCTCACCTACTGTCAAGCCACAGGCCTTTTGGAACACGTAGCAACGCACACAGCTCCATCATACATCACAGTAAGCAGCAGGTTAACAGTAGCTCAGCTTGATCGCTACACCTCGCACCAAAGTGCACAACATGCCGTGTGCAGCCGTGTAAATATAATCTAACTGTTTCAGTACCTGCTGAACACATCAACCAAGCCCTGGTGCATTGCATCGCCCTGCATATGGCACTTGCAGGAACAGCGCTAGGAACATCGTGAAGATCCCAACAGCAGCAAGTCTGACTCTGCTTCTACTCAATTGCAGATGTCTGTTTACCTTTACCAACACTGACTGCTGCATTTAGAATTGTCATACCTATGTCACATTGTCACATTGCTTCACTCAGGCTCTACAGTTACACAGCAATCTTCATGGCCATTCAGTGCGGCTGTACACTGGCCTCCCGGTAAGCAGCTAGATCTGCTAGATGGCAGTACTGCTATGGCTGATGGGTCGTTTATATACATACATAACCAGCTATATCTGCTGCTGCATGTTACATTCCACGACCATTGTGACCGCCAATTCGACCATGAAGTGTTCTCATGTACCAAGTCCTTTTAACTTCTCTTCGACAGTTAAATGCATCACCTTCAACAGTTCAATCACCTTACAAGCACAATTTATCTGGCTGGTGCATCTCTTTTGTTTTGACCTGGAAGTAGCTGTGCATGAGACGCGTGTCGGCCCTTGTCGTGATCCTTTACATGTCTGCTTGGCTGATTGCAATGCCTTTGTTCCAAGGCGTACCGGTTCCTCTTTGCTTCCTTTGCTTGCAGAGTCTTGATGCTGCTCTGCGTATTGGCATTCCCCCAGCAGCAATCACTGAGCTGGTTGGTCCTGCAGGGGTCGGCAAGAGTCAGTGCTGCTACACACTGGCACTGCAGGTGACAAGGCATGATCATCAGCATCATCAATATAATCACCATCATGATCACAGCAGCAGCATGATCAGCACCATCATCAGGTCTGTTCGATCAGCAAGATCAAGCGTCGTTGACATGTAACACAATGTGATGGAACAGTGTTGGTTGTGGTGATACATTGTTGTCATCTAGCTTATGTAAGAGTGCAGTTGAAGTTTTGCTTCTGCTGCTGCTGCTGCTGCTGGTGGTGTAGGTTGCCTTGCCCCGCTCTGTAGGTGGTCTTGAGTCCACCATGATGTACATTGATACTGAGGGAAAGTTCAGCAGTCAGGTAGGTCAACTTACTGCTACGACTGCAGCAGCAGCAGCAGCATATGAGGGAATGTAGAGGCACCACAGCTGCTCGCAACCTGCAATGTCATGGTAGCCAAACACTCACAAGTACCCCAACCGTGCATGTAACATTAGCAGCATGAGCAGCAGGTTCAAACCATATGACAAGACAGGCGACTTTACCTTCCTTATGACAGTAATCTTCAGCTGTGAAGCAACTCAGCTGCTGCTGCTGCTGCTGCTGCTGCTGTTCTTGTATAATTCCAGCGCCTCCTGGAGATGGCACAAGAGAGATTGACAGCACCAGCAGCAGGTGGTCAAACAGAAGCAGCAGCAGATGCTGGCTACAACAGTAGTCTGGTTGAGTCTGTTCTCAACAGGGTTTTAGTGATGAAACCTGCCTCTGTGGAGCAGTTACAAGCCCAGCTCCAAGGACTCAAACAAGAGGTACATGGCAGCAGCAGCAGCAGCAGTCAATGTCAATAGCCATAAACCACTACATTATGCTCTACAGGTCAATGCAAACAAACGTATGTGCGTCTTGTCCCCACTGATACCACAGCAGCAGTGGCCGCAGAAGCGGCAGCGGCGGGGAACAAGAAAGCATGTGGTGCAAGAGACATCTAATAATATATTGTCTGCTGGATCATATTGTATGATATTGTATCGTATGATATTGTATTGGATGATATTGTATGATATTGTATTGTATGATATTGTATGATATTGTATTGTCATGCATCCATGTGAACAACTGGTGGTGTTTTGGACTTGCAGGTTGCTCGTCGTGACATCAAGCTGATACTTCTTGACAGTGTTGCTGCTTTGCTGAGAACAGAACAAGCTGCCAGTTCGTCAGATACTGGGTCAAATGCAGCGGCAGCAGCAGCAGCGGCACTGAGTGCGAGAGGGGAACTGCTGGGTCAGCAGGCTGTGGCACTGAAGGCCATTGCAGAAGAACACAGAATACCAGTAGTCGTTACAAACCAGGTGATACGGGAGATCTGGATTGTTTGTTGATTGCTTTTTTGGGTCACAGGACTGGTTACTTTGAGACGTTCAACGTATGGTGATTGCATGAAATGCAAGTGCAACCGCTACTGCCACTGCGGATGATAATAATCTGCTGCTGCTGGTGCTGCTGCTGATTATGATGAGGATATTGGTGGTGATTTTATTGATGACAGGTTACTGCCAAGCCCTCAGGCCCAACAACACACGCATTCCAGCAGCAGCAGCAGCAGCAGCAGCGGATGGGTGACGGCAGCAGCAGCAGCAACCAGTTCGTCACTGCAGCATTGGGTACCAAGTGGGCTCATGCTGTCAATGTGAGGCTGATCCTTGAAAGATATGGAGATAGAAGAATCATCAAGGTGCGACTAGCAGCTTCTGTACTTGATTGGGCCTTGCATCAAGACGCTATTGTCATGTGATTGCACATTTGAACATCTGGTGATTATGCATTGATCAGCATCTGTGGAGTGTGCCTAGTGCATTGTGTACAAGTTGCCAGGACATATATTGTTACAAAGCAACCACACCAGCACAGGAAACCAGAGTAACAAACAACACATGCATACACATACACATTGGCAAGGTGGCTTCACCTGGATTGTGGCTGAAAGCAGTGATTGTTTTGTTATAAAGATCGCCAAATCACCCTTGAGTGCAAACTTTGCCGTTGAATATCGGATCACAGCAGCGGGAGTCCAGGAGGTGCCTGGTGGAGTTATTTCTTATGCAGCAATGCAGCAGAGCGCTCTGGAAATGCAGATAGCCAACGAGTATGCAGCATGGTGACAAGAATAATGCCATGTGGCACATCACAATGTAATCTTTCAATCCCTTCAAGAGACTGTTTATTAGCAGGCATGATTATAAAGTTATTGTGATTCTTGAGTGGGACGGCGTAAACGTCAACTCGGAATTGTGGACATGTCCGCGACCGTTGGGTGCAGTGCTGGGACCAGTACTCGTACATTATTTGCAATGGGGTCAGGAGCTACTAGCACCTCCTACTAGTACCTCTTACTATCATTGTCTTTATCACCCAGGCTTCCAGAGATCCATCCGATCAAGTAGATCATGCATGCCATACGGCTGTGACAGATGCATGTTTCTGCATGTTTGAATAATGTTGAATGATTCACATTGTGTGTATACTGTGGATACAGTGCCTTCAGCAACATGGTACTACATAGTATGTTGATATGTAATCAAGCAGACCCTGGGAGCAGTGAGCCTCACGTGACACAGTGTGCACAGTGTGCTTAAATTTGACAGTGTCACCTGCAATTAGCAGAGTGCCTGGGCGCCTTGACCGGCTGCAGTGCCATGCAACGTGATCTGGATTGGATTTTTCGAAATGTCATGAGCCTCTTGATCATGACATGTGATGCCATGGCAACAACAACAACTTACAACGTTTGCGAACAGGAATGAAGCCTTGCCAATGAAGCCTGAGGGCTTTCCCCAGTGTGGGGGCCACTGGCAATTCTTGATGACACCTTAGGCTCAGTATTGACCCCGAGATAGGAGCATATACTACAGCATATATGTGCTGCCAGGCTGTGTGGCTGCTTCCCAGGCTACATTGCCGCTGTGCTGCCAGCAATCACAAAAGGCAAATGCATCTGATGCTACTCAATCCTTCCACAAGGCACCATTATGTGCACGTGAGAGGAGGTTCGGCTGATGCACATATGCATTTAACTGACTGCAATGCTAGGATGCCAGCGCTGGCAGACATCAAGCAGTTACCGCACTAGTGTAGTACTCGGATCTAGATCTGGCCAGATCTGGACCAGACCAGACCAGACCGGTGCAGTTGGGCTAATGTTGCTTGCAATCAGACCATCCATGATGTTGAGTTGGTATGAACAGTAGTGATATGAAAGTGGAGCCATTGCTAAGCTCAGCAGTCAGCACACCCGCTACCTTGCCAGGCTGGCTTGGGAGCTGCTCGCAAGCAATTGGGGCAGGACATTCCCTCAGCTTCATACTGTGGTGACCAAGTTATCCAGTTAACTCGTTGCTAGAGCGTCCTAACAGACTTTCGCCACAACACCTTCCGAAACATTGGTCTGTCATCTGCTGGGCAGCACCGTGTGGCACCAAGCTATGGACCATACAGTGTGGACCATACAGTGTGGACCATAACAAGTTCAAATGGTGCTGCCACAACTCGAACAGACCAGATGACTACAAAGCATAACTCAATCTCCGAGTCCAGATGAGTTGATGTGTAAGTTGTGGATGAGTTGCATGATGCTTGACTCTGTCACTGGAAGTATGCTCATGCATAGAAAAGCTGCATCATATATGATATAGACAATGCTGCAATCAAACAATGCTAAGACTAGTAGTTACTAGGGGTACTATGCTAGAGGTACAATGCTAAACCACATATTTCGTCCCCCAGACAAAAGAGCTGCTGTTGTACTAGCTGCTGGAACTGTCGAAGCCATTGACTTCGCACATCACGAGCTGGCTCACATTCTGAGGTCTCTATGAATGCTTATTCACAGCCAACTCTGTTGTGTCACGGTGCTGGCCATCACAACTTGTTGTTGAACGACTCACTCAGATAATTGCACAAGTAAGGCCTGGATCGAACAATAGGTTGTCTCTGATTACCAAAAGTATGATGTCAGTGCAGTGCTGAGCTTGAATGCACATGATGCAGCTAAACAATTGTGAATGATGCTTAGCTGCAGTGCCTTAAATTCCGGATAACAATGTTATCCTACGCCTTGTAAGGGCATACACAGGCTTGCAGTGGCATGAATGTTGTATACTTGCATCAAATGAAGTACAAAGGAGCTGAAATTGTCTGATGCATCATATCATCACGTAACAAAGTACAGTGAAGCACCAATGCTCACGAGATCCTCCAGTCATTAAGAAGGCTTTGGAGAAACCCTGACATTGACCAGGGGACAAAAAAGAAGTCTAGCGTTCTTTCAGCAACAAGCCGTGCCAAGTGGCACAAAAAAACAACTTCACCGCAATACGATGCTGCTTTGCAAACAGCCACAACCAGATGGCCACAATCCGGCTGCAATTGATGCAATAACAAGCACTGCTTCCCAGCCATAGCCTTTACGGCAGTTGATTGGATGTGTAGGCGATACTCAACCTTGTGTGGCAACTTCAATAGAAACTGGCTGCATGCAGCAAGAGCTGCTCAGGGCTCAACCACAATCAAGACAAGGTACAGTAGCCTGATGCACAAACCCAAATAATGCTGCTGAGAGTTTGACACTGTAAGCACACAAGTTGTTGTAACGCTTGCTGAACTGAGCCTCCTGGCCTGAGCAATGTCAAAAGCGCTGACATGAAGCCACTATAAATACTCCCAGTGTCTACACACAGATCTGTTTGCAAAAGGTGAGGAAAAAATGGCCAGATGCCTCGACGCAACGGTTGAATACAGATGATGGCAGCTGTAACTACTCAAGCATCAAACAATGTGTTTGACAATACACCAGCAAGCTGCTCACCCCACAATGTCAAGCAACAAGTCTTTGTTTCCCTTTCAAAGGTGAACCACAAGCTGGGGAAATGCAATTGCAGTCCTTCACATCAGCCACTCCTGCCAGCAATTGCAGTCCTGCTGAAGCATCACTTCAACCCATAAAACACAAAGGCATACACTTGCAAGCACATTTCGTAATGACACCCTGCTTGTTGTTGACATGGCTTCTCAAACATTGCGTATTGTATGTTAACATGACTTCAAAGAAAAAGTCAGCAGCCAGCAAGAAGTGCATAAAACAAGCTCAACACTCTGGCTTCATACGAACAAAGTCCCACTACGCAGAAACGCCTTTGTCCACACTTCAAAGCTAGGTCATGAATTCATGACCTAACCCTGATCAGCCCTGTTGAGCGCTAGTCATCATATGAGCCGCTGCGGCCACTACTGTGACCCACTCCATCTCTGCCGTATCCTCCACCACCACCATATCTACCATTGTGACCAGGTGCACCACCATACCCAGCTGGGCCATATCCACCATCAACATCACCAGGTAGAGCAGCACCATACCCATTGCCATATCCTGGACCCCTGCCAAAGCCACCAGGGGGTGGCAGCAGGTTGCCCATGTGCATAGGACCTGCGCCAGGCACTACTGCACCACCACCAGCAGCGGTTGGATCTGTGCCTTGTGGTCCCGCACGCATGCTCATGTTGTTGTTTGCGTCCCGCTTGATGCCAAGAATGTAAGTTTTGATGTGACCCTCAATATCAACTTCAACAGGGAGTTGACTCATGACGCCGGCCATGTGCCTAGCCTCGATGATGAGCTTGCTTACGTACGGCGCGAACAGCTTCCAAACAAACAGGATGCCAAAGAGGATGGTGCAAACTAGCAGGATGATGTGCATCCGCTTTACCTCCTCAAATTTGCCGATAGTGGACTTTACAAATAAGCTAGATGCTGTTCTCAGGCCATCGTACATGTCATAAGCTGCCACATAGGTGATGTAGTTATAGCTGCAAGCAGGGACAGCAAACAACGGATCTTGATTACTTGGGTAGGCAGCCGAGCAGATCACCTGCTTGCATACGTAGCATACAATCCTGCCATTTGCAAATGCATCATGAAGGGGTGAGGTATGCAGTCTGAAAGGTGGGTACACAGTCTGCAGCCCTGATGATCGCAGACATGCCACTTTGTGGCATGCATAACGCGCATGCACCACTTGCAGAGAGGAAAATTCACACACCCAGATGCTGCAGAGCAAGGAGCATATGCCCCATAACGTTGCAGCCAAGCTCTCACCTGGTATGATTGGGGAAAGCCAACTCATTGGGTAGATTTGCAAACACCGTCATCTCATCAATAAACCGATACACAATTGCATCCAGACCCTGATGAGTGATGTGGTAGTATTCACTACCTTCCTGGTAGCACTGGCTCTGATCAGCACGCAAACACTTCGTTGTTGTGAAAAAGATGCTACTGAATTCCAAATTGGTGAAGGCAGCTGCAGGGCTGGTGGCATCAAACGTGAGATTCTCAGCCTGCAAGTATACAGGTGCAGTGATGACACGCGTATACCATGCGGCTGAGAGAGACTCTAAGGTGAGTCTTTAGTTCAGGGTTTTGGTAACACATATGAGTGTGTACGTTCCCCACAATATCCACACGATATCGACACTTTCAAATGATTTGTTAGACAACACAGATCACAATCATGTAATTCACAGCTCGTCAAGCACCAATGAAAGCAACTCAGAGAGGATATCAACCCATGGGTTGAGTGGTATTCCTGCCATATGATTCTGCTCCTTGACAGTAATATTTACTGATACTTGTTCTTCACAATCAATGATTCTAACCAGCAGTATTTCTACTATTTGTTCTTCACATGCAATAATCCCAACGTATGGCTCACCACTGTCGCAATCTTTCCACCATACAGCAGCGCATCATACTCGATCCTCATTAATTCCAATTCGTCCAAGAGCCTGGCTCGATAGGTAGTGACAGAAGACTTGTCCTCTGCAAAGCCATAGATGCTGCCAAGAAGGTGCACCCTGCGGAACACATCACAGCAGACCTGAGTTGGTTGCAACTTCTCGTGGAGGACTGCAGTCTCTGCAAGCGGCCCAGCTTCCTTGCTTGTGCATAACTTCAGTAGCACCAGGCCAACTACCCTGTAGCTACAGATCCACTGTAAATGACCGCAAGACACCTACACCTCCATGCCATCAGCCTCAGGTGGTCCTTGCCCACCCCCTTATGCACATAACGCTCAAACACATAACGCAATAGCATGGCATCCTGTGCATTGTTCGTGTGAATCGCACTTAGGCATGTTGCTGCTGAGCATGTAGTGTAATACAGACGTGCTGTCGTGAGAAATTCCAGCAAACAGAACGACAAAACGTCTGTATTACACTGTATGTCCCATAGCATGACTGCTGTCTGGTCACTACATACCTGCCAACCCTTGACCGCACACGAGCTGCAGCGCTGAGACTAGCCAGAGGTTGCTGGAGCCCGTCGAGTTGCTGAGCTGATACAGCAAAGACAATGATCACGGCGGCAACCCAGGCCAACAGAGGGACCTGTGCAGCACCGATGGAACCAATCCTGTCGACACTATTAGTAGATTGAACTGTGCGGAACCCCTAATTCAGGGTTCGTGTACTTTTTGCTTGTCAGTAAGCACTTGACAGAGTAGCTGACAAACAACTTGAGCTGTTGCATGTGGAGGCTTGTGGATGTATTTGCAGGCCTTCGGTGCAGACACGTACCATGAGCCTCCACAGAATGTGGTTGTGGGGTATCAGCCTCTTGCCATTGATCTTGTAGGTGGTGTTAATCCAACCAAACATGAACTTGTTGATTCGTGCCCATCGTGTCTTGTGTGCCTTCTGAGCATCAGCAGCCCTCTCTGACGCAGCGGCTTTCACTTCTTCAGCTGCGGCCCTTGACTTCTTCTTGGACTTCTTGCGGTGAGCATCATCGTCACTGTCTTCCTCCTCCTCATCCTCTGAGGTGCATGAATGACAACAGCATGCAAAGTAGGCGGAGTGCTAAATCAACCTTGGTAAGCTCAGCCAAGCACAAGAGCAGCTACCAATGCTGCACCATGATTATATGGCAATCACCACCGCTAGCGATAGCCCAGACACTAGATTAACCTGCACACTGGTAAGCTGTATGACAAACATGTAGGCAATGTTGGAACATTAAGTTGTATAGAGCCTTGAGGCAGCACACCATGATGATGCAGTCGCACTCGGACGGCCTTCTTCTTGGCTGAGGCCGCGTCTCTAGCATCTGCAGCTGACTTTGCATCTGCATCAATCTTTGCCTGGGCTGCGTTGATTGCATCCAACTCATCATCGTCAATCTCCTGATGATCGTCATCATCCACCTGAAGTTTGAAGACAGGATCAGTCATTGAGATTCTTTCAGCAGTTGTGACTTGTCAATGACCAATCGAGCAATCATCACGAGGTAAGTTGTGAGCCATAGATGTACAGCTGATGCAACTGCACAAGGACACTTCGCAGGCTTATATGCCTTGAAGGCCAGAATCAAGCCCAAACATGCTCTGACGCTGCGTGCATATCTTTGCCGGATGCCCCTTGGGCTATCATGCAGACAAGCCTTGTCGTGTTGAGCTAACATTCACCTTGAGTTGGGTGCTTGCCATGCTGCGAATTGTTGCTGATGGCAGCGCCAGGAACACACTGAAGCGCTTCATGGCTTCTGTGTTAGCCGCCATAAGCAGCACAAACTCGTATGATAGGGTGGTCAGCTGCACTAACACGGCCTGCAGCAACGTTGGATGTACCAGAACTCAGATTGGTAGGCAACTCAGCATGATGTCATGTCATGTAACATGCATTTGTGATGACATCTATAGCTAGATGGCTAGATGGACCAAACTGAACGGCGTAGCAACATACTCCGCAATCTACCATCTTTGCTGGCCTAGCAGCACTGACCTCTAAGACGATGAGTATAATCAGTATAGATTGCAGCGTATCCAGCTGCAGCCAAGCATAGTTCATGTAGACGTCAAGGGACCAAGAGTAGCCATAGAAAATGCTCTCGGGACCATTATGGAAGATGTAGTTCCAGTATCGTGTTGATGCCAATTTGTGCTTGAGGGTGGCAGCATTGAACATGACATCCTGACAGGACCGGAGATACCTGTTCACAGAAAAGCATGCATTACAGAGGATGACAGAGCCAGTAAACATCATGGTAACACGGACACCCACACTAAATGCATAATGGGCAGCATAACATCCACTTCACAACACAATGAGTGCAGCTATTGCTGGTCACCTTATTGGAGAGTAGTGCAGCATGAGTCAACTTGTTTGCACAGCCGCACTGCATGTTTAATTTACTCCATGCAAAGGAGGGAGGTAATGTCTGTAGGCATCAGTGCTTTATGGCATGCAAGGAATCAAATGTGAAACGACAGAATGATGTTCACAAGAACATACTTGTTGCCCATTTCCCACAGTGTGCTCTTGTCGTTGACCAACACTTCTGTTTGGTTCATTGTGTCTGCAAACCATAGCGCCTCAGGCAAGTCAGTGTGGGTCCAATACTGCATCAATCTGGGCTCTGGGAATTGTCGCAGAGTGCCGTAGCCCTACACCACAGATGTAGCACAGAGACAGAGATACAGAATCACACACACAGACAGCATAAGCATCCATGCATATCCGTCCAAAGAACAAAAGGTGCACATACGCTGGCAGATACGAACATTGCAACCATTACACCCACATTGCTGAATTATCGAACATGCCATGCAGGTTGCACACGTCTACTTGTTGCAAAGGTTCAGCGACAGTACCCCACAAGCTAGCAGCCGTCATGCATATGTGGCGGAGACTCACCAGGTACAATCGTTGATGATTGTATTTCAGTATGTCGTAGTTTTCTTTCAGCTTGCTGATGTAGGAGGTCACCATATTCGGGTGACAGACAGGCATGTCTGCTTTTGAGGGATCGGCACATTTCTGAATCATATTTGTCAGTGTGGCGATCATCTGGGAGCGGTCTACTGCCTCAGTCATGTCACCAACCTCACGAACAGTCCTGCAACAACAGCAGCAGTGCTGCACTAAGACGGCCTTGCTGATAGTGTTGGTCACCAACGGTGGTGGTTAGTAGTATTGGTGTTGGTTAATAGTGGTGGTTGGTGGTATTGGTAGTGGTAGTGGTGGCTGGTGGTATCGAGCAGCAGGGAGGCTCTGCTGGCAGGATTGATGACACTCCACTGTATTGATCAAGCAGAAGCTCCAACTATACATACATGTCAACATGGGTTCCTGCATATCCAGAGCTATTCAGCTACTTGAGAGCACTTGGAGCATGCTCTACATCGTATCATGGCAAGTTGTGATGAGTAGGTGTCGTGCAATGTTACACCAGAAAGAACTTGATTGTGTGAGGATGTGTCAGCAAGTTGCACTTACTGGTATCTTCCGTCAATCTGAGTCAGCATGACCACACAACAGATGATGTGTGCCATCATCATGATGAAGCAGATGTAGTATGTATGCTTCTGGAATCGCGCAGTGGCTGCCTGTGCTCCACTACTTGTCATCATATGGTTAAGCTTCCTCAAACGCTTGGCGCGCCTACATGGTAAGACAATGCACTTTTCCGCTTGCTTATATTGTTTCAACATACATGAACTGCTGGTGTGAGTTCAAGCCTACAGGCGAATGCTTGTGATCAGATCCAGACACACATCGCCTAAACGATGATACAGTACTAGTACTGCTGTCAGCAACATGCACATGTGTCACTTCATCATGAAGCAGTGCTTGGCTCAACAGAGGGCACCTCCGTGCGGTGGAAGAGAGTTGACACTCAACTTGATCAGTCTGATTTAGCAAGCATTGTCACAACTTCAAACATCATCGACCTTACCTCCAATCCACAACCAGCTCATCCTCCACATCAGATGCAACACTAGCAGCATCCATGGCCTCACTGCCCGCACCTGTGTGACTGCCAGATGCAACTGAGCCAGCGATTTCAGAACCTACAGAGAAGCAGTCAACAGTATAGTCGCACTTCAGCTCTCCGATGCTATCTGGCAACAGCACCACAGGCTCACCGTGACAAATCCTTCATTGTGTCTCACGTACAGTCTAGCCGCAGAATGCCCCATGACGTGGACACATGCCACATATTGCAGAACACATCAGTTCGTAGTTGAGCGGACCTGCATGTTCTGAGTTGGCATCATCGTCATGATGATGATCTGCATACTTTTCATTGCCCATTCCTCTCTGGCCCTTAGCTCTCGTTTGAACCACCACAGGTGCAAGTGGGTCACCGCCATCCGCGTCAGAGCCACTGTAACCCGCACGTCCCTTGCCATATCGCCCACTGCCACGTTTGCCATGCCTGCCTGACCCTGGCACCTCGTCATCGCTTCCATCCTTGTCATATCGGCCACTGCTACGTCCGCCGTGCCTGCCTGAAGCTGGCACCTCACCATCGCTTCCACCCTCATCACCTTCGCCCGTGTCGTTAGACACCCACTGCTGTACGCGCACTCTGAATACATTGCAGCAGACAGAGATGGGTTGTGTCATAGAAAGATGCAGTGGTAGGCAATTGAAGAGTGATGGTCTGACAGCGAGTGTCCATACAATTAGGTACAACACGAGGCATAACAGCTTGACAACTTCATTCACACTATTGAGGTGACTGCATTGGGGTCAAAGGAACGTTGCTGATGGCCTGCCCTGCCATGGAGCAGCGATCGCAGATAGAGCATGCTTGCAGGGCATGCAGTTCACTGTTTTGATGCAAGGCACATGATCCTTACCTGCTGTCGAGCCGGTCATGCAACTCTGGACTATCTGCTCTTCTTTCTGCATCTCGTGGCTCATCATCTTCACTTTCAACTTCCTGCCTCTCACCACCCAACAGTCTGTTGTTGCCAACAGAACCAGCACCAGCTGCTGATGTTGCTGCTTTCAGCGCCAGCAGTGGTCCCAGAGAGCCAGTGCTGGAGTTAAGCACCTTCAACAGGATCAGCAGACGGTTGGTGGTCTTGCCATCCTTTGTCACAGCCTGCAGCACAAACATGGACACATGAAACCTCTCGATCAGTTCCTGCAGCGCTTGCTACCCCAGTATACATTTGCTACCCCAGTATACATTTGCTACCCCAGTATACATTTGCTACCCCAGTATACATTTGCTACCCCAGTATACATTTGCTACCCCAGTATACATTTGCTACCCCAGTATACATTTGCTCATCAAACGTGTGGCATTTTGAATCTCGCTGATCGAGATCTGATCGCTTTCAAACAGACAGACGGTG
>LWCB01015636.1:0-22556 GCA_001630525.1 Coelastrella sp. M60 | reverse complement strand
TTGTCACATCATTGTTGGCAGATACTATTGACAGCAGTATCATGTTTGCCCAGCTACCCTCTACTAGTAGCCTTTGCCTAGAAGGCTACCCCAGAGGGGTTTGTGTATCTTGTGGTATGGCTGGCTCGGCCAGCCGTTTGTTTCATTCCCAAGGGCCTCGTGGCCGGAGTGGGTGTGTCTACTACTACTACTTACAACACAAAGCCAAGTTGTGTTGTATATACCACCTGTCCAAACTTCCAAAGTTTGGCAGTAGTAGTAGTAGTGGCAGGATGCCCCCTACTCTATCTGAATTCTAGCTCGCAGAGTGATTTATGTGAACATCATGAATGCGGCATGTCAACTTCTGACATTTAAAGACACGATAGATGTTCCAGCAACTTGCCGGGTGACATGGACTCTCTCAAGCTGCTTACACATGGGACAGCAAAGGGCAATGCATACATTCAGGCAAGCAGATCTGTTGTTATTTACTTGCTTTCTCGCGTACATGCACCTCACTTTTAAAGTTGATTATATATATAGACTCTCGGATGCCATCTTACCGGGTAAGCCCAGACCCAACGAAGACTGGTCTGTGGACCCAGCCTGGGTACTTAGTAAGTGCGCATGACACCCACGGCCAGCATACTAGGGAAGGAGGTCACGGGCTCATGCAAAGTATGAATGCAATAATGGCTACAATCGTGTTTCGGCCTTTTCTGCTGTAGTAGTAGTGACACCCACTCCGGCCACGAGGCCCTTGGGATAGGTACAATCAGCTGCTTGAGATATATACTGTGATTGACAATGACCTAGCGATACTCACCATTGTAGAACATATGTAGAAGAATCAGCCATACACTGTATGGCATATGTGATCGTCACGGCTGCATGAATATGCCACCATGAGAGTGACTGGGGGCATCAGGCAAAGCCATGTCATTGAGAGTAGGTTTGTGCTTTTGGATCCCAGCCTTCATCCTCAACACATCCACCTTTGTTCCCAACATATGCATTCCCCTTGCATCACTTCCCTTGGCTGCTTGCTGGGCCCCATGCTGATGCTGCCAGCCCATCTTCCCGAAGGTCTCCCAACAAGTTCGCCATCTCAATAGCTGTTATGGCTGCCTCACTCCCCTTGTTACCAACCTTCCCACCAGCGCGGTCAAGCGCCTGGGCAACACGGCAGCAGGACAACACAGTGCGACTGAGCACTTGTAAACACCTGTTTGGCTGTTGACGCATTAATTGTGTTGATGCTGAGACATGCGTGCGATATGTACGTGTGTCAAAGCACTTTGACACAGCTGCCCATTGTGAACAGCTTGCAGTCAATAACAGCATATTGGAGCATGATCTGACTGCAGGCGCTTGAGCTGGAGGCAAGGAAGGGCAAAACAGATTGAACATTGACAAACTGGGTCTTGTTCCTCATGGGTGCAAATGAATTAGCCTAGTTGGAAGTGACACAAAGTCTGCGCACACCTGCTCCATCGTGTCGCATGTCAGCACACCAAACACCACAGGCACACCTGCAACCATAAAGACCTGAGAAGGTGGAAACTCTCCAGCTGCGTACCAGAGAGTGGATCAATGCTAAACACCACGATGCGCATTGTGCTACATAGCTGCCAATGCCACAACAGGCTTAGATATAAGGCAGCAAGGATGGGCTACTGCGATGGCTCTTGTCCACCACCCGTGACTAACAGATAGCCCACAACAGCTGCACTTAATGCTGTTGTGATAGACTGACCTGTGTCAGTGCTGGCATTCAGCAGACCAGAGGTTGCTGCGCTTACTACTGCATCATAGTGAGTCGTGGCACCACGAACCTACAGAGCAGCCGCCACATGTGGTTAGCACAATTGACCTGCTAACTTTGACAGAGTGCTGATCCCGGAGTGGCATCCTGTTGTTGGCACCACCAACCCTGTGGTCCATGAGCAGCAAAGACAACAGCATGCAGAGTGCTAACCTATGAAGATAACTCGACACAGCTAGTGGGTTCTGCAAACCAAGGCGATAGTGAGGCTAGCGTGCATGCCGCAACCAACGTGATGACTTACCACAACGCCAATGCCTATGACTGCATCGAACTTCCCTGACTTGGCCATGGCTTTGGCAACTACAGGAATTTCAAAGCTGCCTGGTACCCAGCAGACCTGTACATCACGATAGAAAATGCCTGCTTATGCAGATTCTCACATTTGAAATGAATCCGGTGATTACTGTACGCATATGACGCTGCCCGCTTTCTGCAATGGGTTTGACAGCGTAGGGTATTCCCAGCTGCAGCCTACTTTCATACTGCCTGAATTGTGGTGACATTGTGGTGCACTTGACCTGTATCATCAACGAGTGTCAGTAGACACACCTCAACTTTGTCTGGCGCTACACCATGGCTTGCAAACGCACTGTATGTGCCCTCCAGCAATAGTTTAGTCACCAGGTCATTGAACCTGCCCACCACCACAGCATATCTTTGGTTAGGCTTGCCAACAACAGCCCCATGCCGAACCTGTGGCTCAAATTTAGCTGCCAAAACCCTGACAGACCGCCTGTTGTGAGCAGCTGCCTTCCCTGTGCATGTTGAGACCAGTGCATCTGCTGCAGGTGGCACACAATGTAGGTGATAAGCATCCTTGGTGAGTTGTTACATGGCGCCTGAACGCAACCATTGTCTAACCTGCTTGACTACTGCAGGTCCAGTTGCATCTTACAAGCGCTGGCCTGGCAGCCAGTGTGCGCTGCTGGCCTGTGAGGGGCCGAGTGTGTGAATGCTGACACTGCATCATACCGCAAACTGATGACACTGTATCAACGTACCTAATGATGGATTATGTTGCAAAAAGCGATGTCGGCAAGTCTATGACTTGAAGCTCTACATGCCGGACCGCAGCCAGCACGCAAGCCCTTGCACTGCGGTGCAGTACAAACGTCTGTACACTGCAAACGAAAGCACCGTTGAGTCTCAACGACTGTGATCGCATCAAAATAAAGAACTGTGTCAAGAATAGTTTGTCCACCGATCACTGGCCCATTCACTGGCCCACGCTAGAGACTCATTGCCGGCCTGTCCGATCTCGTCAGCCTGTTCTTATCACAATCCACTTCAGAAGCATAGCAGCACAGTTATACAAGCTTCAGCACGCACAGTACAGCACACGACAGTATGGCTGAAGGGCGTCCTGCAGGTGGAAGAATACAAGGGAAAGCGCCTGACGACAAGGACTTTGCAAACTATTTCTGCACATATGCATACCTGTATCATCAGGTATGGCCTGCTGAAAGCAGCAGCCGCCACTGCTCTGCAGAGGCCTGCCAGGTTGTGTATGCCAGGGTCCTGCTCCTGAACAGTGTGCATGCTGTAGCAGCAGTAATCGACGGGCATCAATGCCTTGGTGCAACAGCCTCATTGCTAGGCTTGCATAGATTTCAGGATCGCAGCCTTGGCGCTGTATAGCACTTTGCTTGCTCTTCTTCCTTGCTAACCACTGCCACCTGTTTGAATTGATTGCAAATTGCAGAAAGACATGCTTGAGGATCATAAGCGTACAGGAGCCTATTACAATGCCGTCATACAGAACAAACGCCTGTTTCAAGATAAAGTAGTGCTGGATGTGGGCACAGGGTCAGGCATCCTGGCCATCTTCTCAGCAATGGCTGGTGCCAAGAAAGTGTATGCTGTGGAAGCCACAAGCATGGCCACCCATGCCACCGCACTAGTACAGCACAACAAGGTGAGCGAGATCGGCACTTGAAGACTCAGTTCAAGATGGCAAATACGAGCATTATTTGAGCGATTGGGTTCTCTATTGCAGTGCAGGGAAGTTGTAAGTTGTAGGTTGTTTCAGTGTGTTCAGGTATCTCACGGTGGTGTTAGCCCTCTCTGTCTACTTGCCACGTGGTGTCTGAGCTGCATGATCACGTTCGTGTCAGCAAGGCTGCAAGTCACAGCCATCAACCCTTGCCTTCCTGTATATGCTGCAGCTGGATCATATTGTAGAGGTAATACAAGGAACTATTGAGACTATTGAGCTCCCAGAGAAGGTCGACATCATCATCAGTGAATGGATGGGGTACTTTCTTCTTCGGGAAAGCATGCTTGACAGTGGTAAGGGCTGCAATACCCTGAGTGGGTCGCAGCAGCACAGTATAGCTGTAGACGCCCAGGTCAAACACCTACATGTGGTAGATTGCTACTCGTTTGGTCCCTTGTCAGGCAGTCATTGTTATACAGCAGACAGTGCCCCAATATATCCTTTTATCCTGATCTTGTTAGCGTAGCAGTCACTGTGATGATGTCAATTTTATCTCTGGTCATACTGCATGACATGTTGTGTCATCTGCCCTGTGGCAATGTTGATCGCCGTTGAACATCCGATAGTACTGATAGACATGACAGTATGCGTTGATTCTGCTGCTGCTGTTCAGTGCTGTTGGCTCGTGACAAGTTCCTGAAGCCTGGTGGTGCTATGTACCCGTCACATGCACGGATGTACTTGGCGCCCATGCGCACCAGCTCAGCAGCATCCCGGGTCAATGACTTCCAGGTGATGGGACTGAAAGTGGGGTTTGTCCTTAACAGTTCTTCATCCTGTAGTAAGCTGACAGGCATGCTTTAGCAGCTACAGAGTTACGCAACATACAGAAGACTTCAACGGCAGGATGCTGCGCATGCTCATGCAAATTGTCGTGTTGACTACCGCTCTGGTTTTGATATGCTTGGTGTCTGATCAGCTTCTGTCTCGATGCAGAATTCAATGTATGGGTGGTCTGAGTTTCTGAAGGAGGTGAAGGGATTCTATCAGGTATGTACCGTGGCCTTCATCTCAATGTAGAGCATGTCCCCATGTACGCCGTTTCTGCGCTGGTGCCCAACCTCTGCTTTAAGCATCATATCAGAGCGCAGCAAGTCTGACCGTCAACAAAGGCACATACATGGATGCATGAGACATGAATGTATTCCGGCCTTATTCAGCTGCCTTGTGTGCCCGTGAATGTTGTATGCAGGTGGACATGGATTGCCTGAGCGAAGCTTTCCGGAAAGAGCAACAAGAATACTATCTGAACACCAGTGCCTGGGGCAATGTACACCCTACACAACTGCTTGGACCCGGTGTTTGTTTCAAGAAGTATGACCTGCTGACCACCACCATCCCTGAACTCAAGGTAACATGACTAATGTGTATATGCCAGGTGGTGGTGGTAATATACTTGACGTGCTTGGTGTGTCCTGTTGACATACTCCGTTGACATCCTACATGCATTGAACAGGCTCAGCAAGCCACACGAAAGCACACCAGCCGGCAGCTCCTCACCGATGTGTCTCTATGCAATACTTGTTGGGTGATATCTGCAGGCGGATCTTGCAGCTGAGTGTGACTTACCTATGGTAGATGGTGGCCCAGTGGATGCATTCTGTGGCTGGTTTGATGTGGAGTTCAAGGGCTCAGAAGAAAACCCTGTTGACGAAGTGGTCAGGTTGCCCACTGCCCCAGACCCCACAGGGGCCACCCATTGGGGCCAGCAGGTATTTATGATGAATCCCGGAATAGACTGTGCACCTGGTGATGTCCTCAAGTGTCAGGTGCTCATCAGCCGACAGGAGCAGAATCACAGGCTGTTAGAAATGGGGCTGCAGGTACAGGTGTCAGGCAACAGCATATACGCACAGGAGTCCACGGGTCCCAGAAAGCTCAACTGGCACATAGATTAGCCTCCTGGGGTAGCTATCAGCCAACCACCAGTTCTGCACGAGCATTACCTCTGTAGGGTGTTTCTATTGTCTTGGATGTAGCGGGCAAGAAGTTGTTGTGTTGTACTTGCCTGCAACAGCCATCTGTGGAGTTGCCACATTGGTATGATGACGCATTCCATGGTTGACGCGTACAATTCATGTCGTCGTTGCGTTCACAAACGCCCGACGAGTAAAGTTCACTTAGTGCAGCAGCCTGCCAGTGCCAAGTCAACAGACGCGGACGTTACGATTTCTCATGCAACTGTGGGGTGTGCAGTCTGCCTGTGCTAGATCGTGGTGTATCACATGTCTTTTCTTCAGGTAATTTGGATTTGAACATTACGCAACTGATCATTCAGAATTGCTATGTTGCAAAGAACCACTCTGCCTCAAGCGCGCTGGCCTCAACAACATGAACGCCAGCAACAGCAGTGTATCAGAAGTAAACAACTGTCACCTGCAACTTGTGCTGCCACGAGCAGTGGCCGCGGTGCAGACAAGACACAGCGCATCAGCAGTCATGAGCAAGAACAAATGCGCAATGTCATCATTGCTACAACTATGTGTTGTGTATTTGCCACCAATGTACGTGCCGCTCGGGCTGAGGGCCAGACGTGGGTACCCAGAAGGCACCATCGGCACATAGGCGAGCGCTTCACTGACACCTGGGCAGATACGATAGTAGAGGTGACTGGTCTGTAACGTGAATACTGCCTAGTTTGTGCCTGTCTGGCATCCACTTGTTGTACGCTAGTGATGCAGTACAACCGTTGTATTGCAGGCTGAACATGCTACTGCATCAAGGGTTAGAGATCTTGAACGGCAACTGGAGCACGAACGTAAGAGAGCAGATGTAAGTGTGGTTGGGGAGCCACAAACGGCAACAGCAGTAACCATTTGCAGCGCCACCTTTTTCATGGCGCAAGGGATAATGTTTCTTCACCTCACTGCTCACCTTTGTGCAGAGTGAAGCAGCAAGGAGGAGGGAGGCTGAGCAGAAACTCAAAGTCGCAACACTGCAGCAGGTACGGATGACGGAATCACGGCTCAAGCCGCACACATTGATCAACCAGGGCTTCATGACGCTGAATCAGGTTTCAAAGTGCCCACAGCTGCTACAGTTTTGTGTGGTCTACTGCAGCCATTACCCTTACTGCTTGATTCATGCTATATGTCTGCCGTCAACTTTGTTACCTTACAGAGGGTAGCCAGTAGATCTGCTGAGGACGACACCCCCCTCAGCATTAAAGTTGCTGGGGCAGATATCACAGCACCTCTGGCATTCCTGGCACTCTTTGGCGGTGTATACTATGGCTGGCAGCAAAGTAAAGTAGCTGCAGGGAAGCAGCAGAAAGGCAGATGGGTGTATGATAGAAGTCTTGGGGGAAAGAAGGTGATCTGCTACTGGCTGGTTGCTGTTGGCATGGAAGTAACCTGTGCATAATTCTGTTTACATGGTGCTGCACTTGTAGCATCAACGGCTTGTTTTTGGGATGACTGGCTTGCAGTTTGTGACATGCTGTTGATGCTCTAGCTTCACGCACTGTGCATCTTCGCTGTGCTCATCATGTGCTCAGGTGTGGGTGCCATATGCCGATGGCAGCTTGCCAGAGGTCCTCACAGATGCAGCCTTTGATGAGTTGGCCAGTAAGGCAGCCAATAGAGCAGCAGCACAGCGTAAGCAGCAGCTCCCGTATCAAGCACCAGTTTGGTGAGCTTCTGGAGGTCGCCAGAGAAGGAGACCTTGTTCATGTTCGTTGAGTCAGGTTCAACACATGACAGACGCAACACCTTGGCTGTGATTGCAACTGAGCTGCGTCTTCCCAGTGAAAAAGATGCATGTGATCATGATCAGGTGTGTGCCATGCTGTACGTATGCCAATACGTACTTGATTGTGCATTGCAAGTATGCAGCTTCATTTGTGTGAGTCTGTACTGACTGGTCAGGTGGCAGCCACCCATGAGCTTTGCAGCAGATGATGCCACCCGAGCAGCAGCACAGCCCCAAGCTAGTGCAATCTTAGCACGCATTGAACAGCAGAAGAATCGAGGAGAGGACTATAAACTAGCCGACATCGCACTTCTGAGGCGCACCTGCCAGGCTGGTGGTGGTGTCACAGTAGATACACGCACAGTAGGGGGGAGGGATGCGATCTATAAAGCAGCAGTGGATGCAGCAGTGCGCAGGTATGAGCGCTACACTATGGTGCATGTTCGTGAGGGTTCCCAGCACTAACTGCATGTGCATGTACAAATAATGTGTTTGCTTGACACTCCTCAGTGCTGCTATAGCTGACAGCTACTGTGCACCCACCTTGCATGCCTCGATGTCTGACATTCAAAATGACGACACAGCCAGTGAGTCACCAGGCTGATAGCTGCTGTGTGTGGTTTGCACCCACCTGCAGGTGTGTTGAACCGTCAAGCATTGATGAAACTGAAATGGCTGATCACAGCCCGCTGCAGTTTGTAGCAGGAGTGGCTCAGGACTTGCAGATACCTGATGAGCGAGCCGTCAGTCTGGCTTGCAACTGGGTGGCTGGTCACTGCAGGGCACGGCTGGTTGAGGTGAGGTGAAGCTTTAGGGTTGTTCAATGAAACTTTACTCGTACCCACTAGATCAGGTTGATTCAAAGCAAGGTGTTTGTAAGTCAGCGACATTTAAGGCCACCCATACCCTGTACATGCGCCATATAAAGCATCATCACATATGAGCATGTCATCTTAATCTGCCCAAGGGATAGCGCAACATAAGTTGTGCTGCCAGCCGTGCAGCTTCAATTGCCCTGCATGCGGACGATCCAGGTCTCTAACAACAATATCAGCCTACATTGTGCATGCACAATGGCAGTACCATGCGTTTGCACCTCTCGCTGATGCCACAGGCGTACACAGCAGCGAAGAAGGGGGAAGATGTGGCGTTGGCGCAGGCCCTGGTGCAACTGTCCAGTCTTCTGCAGGGTTTACCGGTTCTAGAGGCCAACAGCAGCCAGGTTGGGCTCATTGCTGATGAGCTTCAGGGCTGGGCAGATGCAGAAGTGCTGCAGCGCCTCCAAGATGCAGCCAGGAACTTTGTTGAGTCGGACCAGCAGAAGGTTGTCATTGGCATGTTGGGATTGTGAGTGACACTGTTACATGAATTGATTGCCAGTTATGAGGACAGTGATGTGTGTTGCCAACATCAGATTGGGTCATCCAGCAAACACTTCAGCACCGGGTGCGTTGCATGGGGCATACTCTCCATGAAACAGTATGGCTGCAAAGCTGCTGTGAACTGCCAAGATCCTGTCACTGGTGTTCACACTTGTTTTTGAAGGTGACTCCTTCCATTGGTCAATCACCACCATCATAACCTCAGGAGGCTGTTCCAACTGGCATTACTCGTGCCTCTTGCGTTTCATATGTGCATCTGTGCACAAGCCAAGCATCCTCACAACGAGTTTGCGTTCTTTTCAGGTAATTTGAGGTCGACTTTGGGCGAAATCTGGGTTCAGAAGCACATCTCTTTTCATCGATGACACGGCTCTGGGTGGCGGCCCCAGTGCATATTACTCAGCTGTACTAGGCATCTTACTTGTTGCATGGCTAACTTGTTGACAACGAGTGTGTGTGTACTTTCCTACAGCGGCTGTAAGGCCTTGGGGTTTCGAAGCATTTTTAATCTCATGAGATGTGTAAGATCCGCCATGCGCAGGCCATAGACTCACATCTAGCAGGTTGAATATGGTCGTTGAAAGATTGCAGTAATGTGCTGTCCGGGGCCAAAGCTTATGACACTCAACTGTTACATCAACACTGCTGGGCAGCTAGCTGGTCCAATGGCACCTCTGCCTGTTGGAATGTCGCCAAGTCCTTGACTGCTACTGCATTCCGCTGCCACTCCTCTGCACCTACCAACAGCAACCGCTTGGCTCCACACCTCTCTGCTTGTTTGAAAGCCCACTTCATCTTCTTGGGCTCTAGTACGAGGTCAACTGATCTGCCTGCAGCTCTGAGCCTGGCTGCTACAGTGCAAGCTGCTGGTCTGAGCTCTTCATCCATAGCCATCACAACATCATCAACCTATGTAACAGGATTGTACCACAGTCAAATTGCAGGGCCGTGTGTGCAAACTCCTGATAGTTGCCACACGTGCAACACCCACACTCTGCGGCTTTAGCAAGCGATTTAGGTATGATAGGTTCATTGAGGGTCAACAGCTGCCTGGACGGGGCAGTGATTGGGACTGTGGCACATCAAAGCAGGGCCAACACTTTGTACGGCGGTGCAACAGCAGCAGGCAGCTGTAGGTGCAGCTTGGTGGCCATCATACAGGGGCTGCTAATGTCTCACATGACACAAGCCAAAGCCAAGGCACACATCCAGTCATGCTGCCATGTACCTGTTGTGTGGGCGTGATTAGCAACCCTTTGTCCTTCAGCAGTTCCACAATCACAGCATCACCAAAGCCAAAACCAGCACATGGTAGATCTTCACCTCCAAAAGTCCCCAGCAGCCTGTCATAGCGCCCTCCGCCACAAATGGCTCTCAGCTGACCAGCACGATCAAAACCCTCAAACACAACACCTGAGCAGCAACACCATGCAGTAACATGCGTGACTTCTGTGGATCATTGGCAGTATACGAGCTGCGTGATGGAGCATGGAAAGCTACATGCGTTCAGCATTGGCCTGTATCTGTCACAACAAGGTCCCGACATACTTGACCAGATACCACACCAACTGTCATCACTGACCGTAATGTGTACCAGACTCATACGCTTCAATTGCCAGTCAACAACAACTGCTTATAGGTTGCAAAAGCAGAGTCTGGCAGGCTGGGTGATGCCAGAAGCGATGTTATGCATCACTATCTTCACCACCCCAACCAGAGCATATCTTTCACTCCTTTCAGCTGCTCAATAGCCACAGGGTCCTCATCACAACATGATTGTTGCCCCTCATCAACAAGCAAGAAATCTTCATCCAGCAGCAAGTCATTCACATTCTGGACAAACCGCATCTTGCTGAAAACAATAACACACATCATCCCACGGGGACGTCAAGTGCGCGTTGATGCTCTCGTCACACGCTGCAACTCACCTGTGTAATAAGCCAGCCCTCTGACTACACTGGCATCAAATACCAGCCAGTCTTTGTAGCCGTAACCATCAGCCAGCCGCCACAGCTGCTGCAGGTCTGCCAGAGCATCAGAACCCCCAGGGCCCAACAGCTCAAGCAGTTGGTCCAGACAGCGACAGGACAGAGCAGAGATGATGCCTGTGCAAAAACAACAGCAAACTGACCTTAGTCATGACAACTCCCGCCTGGCATAACGTCCACGGCACGCCTTAACAGCACACAGCAACATCCCAGATGGCAGGGCAAGACTTTCTTACTTTGCAACTGCTAATAAGTGCCACAGGGGCATCTAGTGCAGGCAAGGTATATATGAGGCAATAACAAACCACACAGTTACATACAACCTCCCGACACGCATCACAGACCGTCAACGTGTCAGTTGTAGTCGTGGCTTGCTGCCAGGACGTCAGCAGACATGTTGGCGGTCTGTGATGCCAACACCAGTGCTGGTGCGTCTGTGAAATGCAGGGACAGTTGACAGCCAGATTTACCATCTATAGCTTGGTGTGCTACCCCCAGTGTTGCCAACTCCTGCTCAACCTTATCTCTTGGCAGCTTCTCCAGTTTGTCAACTATCACACACACCTAGGAGGAGATCAAGACAGGTAACAATGAACAGCAAGGAGGGACAACTGATGCACCTGAGTGCAAGCCTGGATATGTGAGGTTGTGCACCTGCTGATGTCGCTCGAGTTGCAGCAACAACCTTAGCTTGTGCAATACAAGCATGCTACAACTAGACCTCTGCCTGCCAAGCCATTGTCAGACGTACTGCTTCTGATGATCCCAACACATACTTGTTATGCAGTCTAATCAATGGCTTCTTGACTGCAGTCATGCATGTTGTGAGACACGGACCTGTGCGAAGTTTTCTCTAGGGACGTTGTATTTGTCCAGTACTGCTGCCAGCACCTTCCTACTCGACACCTTGATGCCGACATCTTTTGCTGTGAGACCCACCCTGCTGAAGAATGTGGTGATGGCAGCCAACAATTCAGCCTCAGCTTCCACACCTGCAGGACAGTAGCACATGCAGTCAAGGTAAAAGACACGAGAACTGCTGCGATGTGTCAGGCAAGCTGCTGTTCAGCACTAATTGCTGCAACTGAAGGTACATAACAGCAGGAAGTGACATGCTTGCTGGCAGCTGCTAGCAAGGTTCTGCAGTCACATTGTAGACCAAATGAAGGACAGCAGATAAAGGGTCCAGCTTGTAGCGACGTCCATAACAGCAGAGCCAACTGTATGTACCTTGGACCCCTATGATGTCCATGTTCCACTGATAATGCTCTCGCCGCCTTCCTCGGGTCATGCGCTCGTATCGCCAACACTGCAGATCAGAACAGCAGTAACCATGAAGAGACTAGTACACCAGTACACACGCTGACATACAGTTGCTCAGCAGCAGCACCATATACTGCTGGAAGCAAGGACGTTACCACTCACCTGCCCTATAGTCCACCACTTAGCTGGTAGCGGTAGTGTCTTGCCCTTACCCAACACAAGGCGTGCCAGACTCGGTGTGATCTCTGGACGCAGAGCAACATGTCGGCCACCCTTGTCCTGCACAAGCAGAATCATTATGTAGCATTGAAGTTTGTACTGGGTCAGATACCAGCAGGCTACCCTCAGATACTTCCAGTGTATCAATGTCTGCATACTGTAATAATGTCTACCAACTAGTAGATGGTTCTGGTTTGATCTTATATACTGTAACAGAGCGGTGGACAGGTTGCAGTCCACACATACTATAAGCACATGTTTGATTGTTGCAGGAAATTTTGAATCATAACTGGTCGTACTTTTGCCCAACAAAGCACCACAGTACACTGTCAAGCAGGAGCCATACAGCTGTAAGATAAGCTTGTCGATGGAGACTGTCCTAGGTGCCTGCATGTGCACTGCTGGTAGGTAGGCAGCTGTTGGGATGTACTACATACACCAGCATGTCGAAATGAGGAATGAGGGAGACTTGACACATAAATGCAGCTTGAGGCTAGGTGTGTCACCCCATGCAGGCTTCAGCTCGGCCCCCGTCCTTTGTGCTGCTGACCTGGAAGTTGTAGAGCTGGTCTGTTATCTCCTCGCCAGCCTTTCGCACAAAGAGCTCTTCACTTTCCAACACAGGCACGTCAAACTGCTCAAAGCCGAACAGCTGAGCCACAGCAGACCATTCCCCAAAGAGCCAGTTACGCAGTCGCATCTCCTCTGGGTAGAAGTCTCGCGTGCCTAGGGACACAAATCCAAGCAGGAGATGACAACTGCTGATGACGTACAGGAGTTGGTGTTTTCCTGCCCAGCAAACCCTTCAGCATGACTGAAATGATTAACTGCTGCAAGCATCGCGTGTACAGCCCATGAACATGGTCTGGCAGCAGACAAATGTGTTGCACAGAAGAACAGCAAGTTGACCTTTCACACCCCAGGCTGTCATGCAAGTGCCTGCACCTCATGCTGGCGCTGTCAGAGGCCACGCCTAAGTGCATGCTAGCACACCCTTGAAGCAAAAAGGATACAACATGTTGCTGTTGTGAAGTGGGTGTTTCTGTTGGGGGGCAGCCCGCTGCACTGTGGGCCTACTGCAGTGATGGTGCTGCACACAAGCAGTATGCCCAACTCAGCTCTGTGTAACACAGTGCAGAGCCACATCACCATCATTGAGGTTTTTGAATGTACTATTGCTGGATCTTCGATGCACCTGAAGTGTCACTGGGCGCAATAGCTGTGACTGGGCTGGCCACTGAAGCTGGATTATAATGCTTTGCCTGCATCTGCAGAGCTGTTTAAGCACATACGCCACTGCTCAACTGCGCCAGCTGAAGAGGTTTGAAGCTGAAGGCAACAAATCTCGGACTGCTACGACCAATACTGCTCACCCCTGGGTGGACTAGTGTCAATCATCCCTTTGCTGGAGGCCTTGGGTCCTGAAGCACCTGCTTTCCGTTGCTGAGGCTTAGGATCCTCCATGGGAGGCTGCTGCACTGCTGTCGGTTGTTCCTCCGTCTACATGCAACAGGCTGATGTTGAATGCTTTCGTGTATGGCAACAATGATGTTATATAGAGGACTGAAGTGTACTTGACACAGGAGAACATCAGAGTATGCCTTGAGCAGCAGCATGCACCAGTGTGAGCCAATACAACCTGCATCACTGGTAAAAGCACAGCGTCAATTGCATCAATTCACCTCTCGAACTGCGGAGGCATTTGCGCATGTCTTGAGGGACGACCTGTAAGTTCTACTGACTGAAGACAGACTGGCCACCCACTGACGAGAGCTGCGGATGCCAGCAAGGGACCCTGGGGAACGGAGGTGTCCCAGCATGGTTCTTGTTTCACGCCTGAAACTGCCAAATGGGTGTCAATCACTACAACAAAGCCAAGCCTATCGTTGTCACCAGATACAGAGCCAGCACTTCAGAACTTATGCAGAGGCGCACTGCGCTTGTCTCTTAAATCATCTACAAATGGCAAATCATGTTCGTCTTGGATGCTTGAGGGCTCTGACCATGCAATGTGGAACCCCTGAAGTAACCCTTGCTTGACCGCGGGATGTCGAAACTGCAGCTGGTTGTCATGTATGATCGTCCAAGTGCGCTGAGCTGGTCCCTGGTCCTTGCTTTTCTTACTTCTCCTCTTGCTTATGGGTGCTCAAGCCGGTACTGCCGCCACGACTGCCCAACGAAAGCTTGCGCAACTTAGGAGAGCCTTGATCTTGCGTCTTGATATTGTGATTGAGTTTCATACACGTAGTCTGTGTTAGACGCGATTGCTGACGCCTTTATTCAGGTCAAAGGGTATCATGAGCAAAGTAAAGAAAAGCACAAAGAAGTTTGCTCAGAAGAAGCTGAAAGGTGTAATAAAGCACAAAAAGAAGCATCCAGGCAGCCATAAGCGCTCAGGTCATAATCAAGCAGATCAGCAGGCACCTCAGCACCAAGTTTTTTCAGCAGCAGCATGGCAGTACCCACTGTTCGTCTGTCTGCTCAGTACAAGCAACACAGGGGCTGCAGTACATATGAGCTGCTGCGTGATTTCGGCCTATAATCACTTGTGTTGGTTGGAGCAATCCTGTAGTCAGTGAAACCTGCCAATGCTCATCAAGCTGTGGTTTCCAATATGCTGTGGCCATTGCAAGCGCACAGATACCAGGCGGTGAATGCACTAGGACTGTGAGCATTTGTAGCATTTGGTACTCCAACATGCCATCAGCATTCAACCTTCATGTCCTGTAAGCTGATCGTTGCTTGTCTTCTGCCACCTTCTCAGGCAGTGACAGCACTGCAGCACATCATGGCCAGCAGCAGGAACACAAACGACCGGGTGCCAAAAAGCTGGCAGACATGGAACTTGACGAGTTCCTGGTCGGCGGCTTTGAGGAGGCTGCTGAAGATAGCAGTGAAGAGCAGCAAGAGGCATCAGCAGGCAGCTCAGATGACCCAGACAGCGCTGCTATGTCAGATGACTCTGGAGACCTTGATGATGATACAGACCTAAAACAGTTTTCTCAGGGTAGCAGTGATGACGAACAGACACCAGCTGCAGCAGGTCATGCCTCTGATGATGATGTGGAAGATGAAAGCTCCAGTGATGATGCAGATGCTGCTATCGCTGCTGGGCCTGAAGCAGCTGCTGTGGCTGCCGACAACACCAGGTTGAAAGGAGCCATCGGTCGACACAAGCAGCAGTTGGAGGCTTTGAAGACGAAGGACCCAGAGTTCTATGCGTATCTCGAGGTGGGGGCTGCTGGCTGGGAGTTTGCTGCTAGTGGGTGCTGCAGTCAAGAGACACAGTACGGTTCAATCATGATCTCGTCAATGCTAAATTGCCCTTGATCATGCACCTACATGCATGATCCTTTGGATGCAAAATGAAGTGCACTGAAGGCAAGTGCTGTTGCATCTTTGAGTTCCTGGCAGGCCCGCCTTGGCAGCTGCCTGGCTTCTTCTGTGCCATGCATCGCTATGCTTTAGCGGGCAACAGCAAGACAGCGTGATTGCCTGGTTATAAGGCGTGTGGCTGGCAACACACCAGTCACACGTGTTTAGTCCAGGGTACATGACACTGTGATTGATTGAAACACACCCAGCTTGTGCACTGTTGCCACATGGCCACTTTGTTCAAGGTGTTTTGGCTTCTCAAGCAGGCAATCGGTCGCCAGGTCGTGTTGAGTTTCCTGGAAACCCGTCGTACAAGTACACTTACCCGCTGCTTCGTGTCACCATTCCTTTGGTGGCGTTATGTGTATGTGTTGCAACAGTAGCACACCAATCCTGTATAGTGACTTACTATTCATTTGCTGCTTTGCTACTGTGGCTTGTTGTTGTATTCAGGCAACCGATGCAGGACTGTTGGGCTTTGGAGATGAAGACGAAGCAGATGAAGACTTTGAAGACCTCTCAGAAAGCAGTGATGATGCAGAAGACGATGATAAGCAGCCAGTGGCAGCAGCAGCAGCAGGCAAAGGCAAGGCAGCAGCAGCAGTGGGGCCAACCAAAGCTAAAGTAGTCGCTGAACATGAAACAGAAGATGATGATGAGGAACCTGCTTCAGAGGCAGAAGATGCTGCTGCTGCTGAGGCTTCCACCAGTGGTGTGCATGTGAGCAGCAGCATGGTAGAGGGCTGGTGCACAGCAGCCTTGGAAAAAGCATCACTGGGAGCGATGATGCAGCTTATCAAAGCTTACAGGTAAATGAAAGGTGGATACTGCAGCAAGGACCCCTGCTCATGAGTGTGCTTTCCCCAATGACTTGCCACTGCTGCTTGCTTGAATCCTGTTATCAGCAGTGCAGAGAGGTCTATGCTGTATGTGTGACCGGGTTCTGTGTCAATGTTGTTGAGGTTTGAGGTTTAGCACCCTCGCAGCCCAACACTGCAGCCCTTTTTGGGAGCTCCAGAACATGTCATGCATCCCCTTGCACAGGGTGTACTGTCATCCATGTTCACCACTGTATGTCTTTGCCAGCGGGGGGCTGGCAGTTGATATGCCAGAAGCCCCAGCAGCAGCTGCCTGCTGGTCATGTGACTTATTCAACTTGCTGTCATTGATGGGCCAAAAAGCGTCACGCAGATCAGATATTCCAGCCTGTGGCACACTGCTATCACTGCTCTCACTGCTATGATATACATGCCTGCTCTCAGAATACCTGGAGAGGCACTCCTACGATGTGGGAAGTCAATGCTGTGTTTCATCCATGTCTTCTGTCAGTCACCACTGCTGATGGGGTGATGTCCTGCAGGGTTGCTTGTCACTATGGTGACACTGAGCAGCAGATGACCAGCACATTGACCATCAGCAGTGGAGCAGTGTTCAACAAAGTGATGTTGTTCATGTTGAAGGAGGCTGACGGCATCTTCAGAAGGATGCTCGGACTGCAGCCTGACAGCTCGTCTGCTGCTGCTGCTGCTGGTAGTGGCAGTAAAGCCTCTGGTGTGCTGCTGGCTGAGCAGGTCACCAAAGCCCCCAGGTGGCGCAAAGTATGTTGTAGTGGACAAGGGTGGGGGTGTGCAGATATGATGATTCAGCAGTGCTATCTGATGACACACTGTTGTAGATCATTGTAAACAGTGCTCAACTAACTTCACTGTCAAGCGTACTTCTTGTACAATCAACAACCAAAGGAGGGTGCTCTGTGTGTGTGTGTGTGAGTGTGCAATCATCAACTTGCTGTGTGTTGTGTTCTCATCAGGTTGAGCCATTGGTAAAGTCCTATCTGGGCAACAGTTTGCACCTGCTGTCCAGCATGACGCAGCCCGCCATGACAGCCTACACCCTGAGAAGGCTGAGACCTTCTGTTGCGTTCCTGGGACCCTTCCCAAGACTGACAAAGAAGCTGCTGAAGCTAGCGCTGGAGTTGTTTGGCAGCGGGGAGAAGGAGAATGCCCCAAGGTTGCAGGTATGTACGTGTAGTCTCAAGTGGTCACAGCTGTTTGCTGCTGCTCCCCCAGACTGAGTTATCAGATATGGGGTTTGATGCACTGACGAGTCAGGTTGCAGGGAGTCTAGTACCGTTCAGGCTGTAACGCAGACCTTGGGTCTTTCTGTGTGTATGTGGTGCACATTATGCAACCTGGTCTTCTTGCTGTGTTCAGGCACTGCTGCTGGTCCGCCAGATGGGTGTGGTTCTTCCACCTCCTGCACTGCAAACGTGTCTGCGAGGCGCCTACAGAGCGTACGCTGCTAATGCCAAATTTGTGTCCCCTGCCAGTCTACCAGCTTTGGCGTTCATGGCAGCAGGAGTGGTTGAACTCAGTGTCTTGGATCTGAATGTGACCTACCAGGTACAGCTTCATGTGCTGCTGTCTGGCTAGGGGGAACTGTCTTGATTGGCAAAAGTAGCAGCCAGGGGCTCATGCAGTGCTGCTGTACGTACAGTGTCACTAACAGAGCGTACTAGGTACCTTGTCCGCTGCTTGATTGCAGTCATCTTTGCAGCAATGCGGTTGCCTGCATGCTTGCTGCTTGCAGGCATTTGCAGAATGGACATGTTCCTGTCTTTGAGTGACATGTTACTGCTGTATTGTGTTGTTGCTCTGAATGCCACTGCTGCTGTCGGTGCTCAACAGGTTGGTTTTGTGGCCATTCGGGAGTTGGCTGTGTTGCTGCGGAATGCTCTGTCTCAAAAAACTCAGGATGCTCACAAGGAAGTGTACTGCTGGCAGGTGATTAGCCCCTGAAACCATCTCCATGTTGTCAGCATCTTGGCATCTCTGTTAACGGTTGGTGTTGTGGTTCCAGTGCTCAGGGGCGAGTCCCAGCATGCGTGTAAGGCTGCAACCTGTTTGTGCCCAGTGCGTATTTCAGTTATTGCAGTTGACGTACGAGCACTTGCATTGACAGAGGTTCCCCACATTCTGTTTGTCTGCAGACATTGAACTGCTTAGAGTTGTGGGTGAAGGTGTTATCAGCTGCAGCAGTGAAGGGTTCAGCACTTCAGCCTCTGGTGTATCCTCTTACACAGCTGCTGCTAGGTGCTGCACGCCTTGTGCCAACCCCACGGTACTTTCCAATCCGGCTGAGGCTGGTGCGAGCAGTGAACAAGCTGGCTCAGGTGGGATGTGGTGACTGCAGGGTCATGATGGCTGTTCATGGAGCAACTGCTGCCTGCTGGTCTACCTTCTGGGCTTGGGTCTTGCACATGATCTAGATCTTGATCTGGCACTGTTAGCGCAACTGTGGGGTGTTGGGATTGCTACTGGAGAGGTGCGTCCCCCATGCTGTTGCTAAGCTGTCATATGGTGTAACTGGTGCCTGACCAGCACCTCCTGTCCTGTGTACTGTTTGTTAGGCTACTGGTGTGTATGTTCCTGTCTCCCCGCTGCTGCTGGAGATGCTTCAGTGGAGCGAGCTGAAGCGCACACCCTCTGGTGGTGCAGGGGCTCCTCCTGATATGCTGCTGCTGCTCAGACTGAACAAGACACAGCTGAAGATGGCGTCACTGCAAGAAGATGTGGTGCATCAGGTGCGGGCTGTAGATCTGGTTGTTGCAAACTCATGCCTTCACTCCAGCTTGGCATTAATGACTTAGATGTATTGCTACGCTCACCGGCTGATGCGAGTTGATTGGGTTCAGTCGCCCGCCTTGGCAGCTGCCTGGCTTCTTCTGTGCCATGCATCGTTATGCTTTAGCGGGCAACAGCAAGACAACGTGATTGCCTGGTTAAAGATGGGTGGCTGGCAACACACTAGTCACACGTGTTTAGTCCAGGGTACAGCCTAAATCAATGGGTCAAACAAGTATTGCTGGCAGGATTTGTATCTCACCACACAAGCAGTGTCAACTACTTCCTGCTATTGGATCACTTCAGCTTCATGTCATTGTCCAGGTCTTGGAGCTTCTTGCTGATCATCTGCGCCAGTGGGCCACATCAGTCGCCTTTCCTGAGGCCGCTCATCTGGCAGTGGTGGCTCTGCGCAGCTTCATCAAGGGCTGGGCTGTGGAGCGATTCAGGCGCGCAACCAAGCAGCTATTGGATGCTGTGGAGCGCAATTCTGTGTATGTGGGAGCTGCTCGGGACAATGTGACGTTTGCTCCTCAGGATATTGCTGCTGCTGGCCGATTCCTATCAGAAGACAGGGATGTGACAAAGGTCAGAGAGCCGTATCAAGTCTAAGTGTGATACGTGTGGTGTTGTCATTGTGTATAAATTGTGTGCTCAATAACTGGCATGCACTGTTACAGTCTGGGAGAGAGGCAAGTGCCCAAGTCCCACCTGTGCCCCTGTGATATGTGTGCTTCATGCAGCATACTGTGCATGTTTGTTTGCAACAAGGCAGTAGCTGAATGTCTGGAATTGTCACGCTGTCATGCAGTCTCCACTGATTCAGTTTGCCACCCAGCTGCTGCAAAAGGCAGCTGCACGCATGGCTATGAGGAGCAATGCCACGACACAAGAGGTGGTGCTGGGCAGTGATGCTGGCAGCAGGAGAAGCAACAAACGTCAAAGGGCAGCAGCTGAGGATGACAGCAGCAGTTGTGGTGATGATCATGATGATCATGATGATGATGATGATTCTGATGATTCTGATGAGCAGCAACAAGGTAAACATTGACATGTATTGGTATCAGGTCTTTGTGTTTTTGCAGGCGGTAACTAGAAAACCAAAGCACACAGTTGTTGGGATCAACCAGGCTTGCTGCAGCAGTTGAATACAGGGTCTTGATGCAGACAAACCAGCTGAAAAGGAGGGAGGTGTCTTGTTGAAGCCAGGCTTGACTGTTGTGTGCATTCTAAAAGAGACTCCTCTGCCTTGTTCGTCGTTCTAGGCAGTCAAAAGCAACTGATCTGGCAGCTGTGTTGCCTGCTCCTGTGAACCAAGTACTGTTGTTTGACTCATCTCCACACAGGTGACATGGGTCTGCTGCTGGCTGCCAAAGCATCTGAGGATGAGCAAGATGATGAAGAGGTTGCAGATGCAGCAAAGAAGCACATCAGGCAGAGGGAGAAACGGCTTAAACGTGCAGCAGCGGCAGCAGGAGCGGGAGGACAAGCAGACGTTGGTGCAGACCAGCTGGAGGAGTATCAGTTGTCAGAGGAGGAAAACTCTGCAGATGAAGGTTCAGAGGATGATGATGCTTCTGGGGAGGGCTTGCGATTAGTTGCCGACCATAGGGTGGCTGATACCAACGACAGTAGACGTGGTGGCAAGCGACATCAAAGGCAGCAGCAAAGAAAGCCAGCGCAGAAAGGACAGCTTCACAAGCAGCGGCAAGGGAAACACAAGCAGGGCAAGCAGCAGGGTTGTCGATAGTGCATGTAAGGCAGTAGAGTAGACTGTAGTATTCAACCTCGTTCATAACCTGTGCATATGCAGTAGTGATGTACAGCAGCAGAAGTAGAACTACAAGCATTGGTGACAGCTGGCAGGCAGGACAGTAGCATACAATGCATACAAGTTAACCCAGTACGCCGATTGGCCCTTGGGCATCTGACCTCCTGAAGAATATGCAATGGAATGCCAACTGGCACTGTGTGATAGCAGTAGAAGCAGAGGCTGAAGTAGGTCTGCAAGGAGAAAGTTGATCATACATCAGGAGGTCTTGTGGAGACCCCTCTGACTCATCGATGTGCCACAGCTCGTATGCCATAACACAGGATATTTGTGTCTGTTGCAGTGCTGCCCTTACTACCGGTTGTGATGTACTCAACTTCATAGAAATGGACAGTGTCATAGTGTGACCCAGGCAGCCATGCAACAAGGAAGATGCCTGATACAGCTGAATAACATGCACTGGCTGCCGATTTGAATTGAACGCGGGCTTGAACCATAGGGAGGCCCCTTGCCTGAATGTGAGCGGCCTGTTGAGACCATCAAAACCTGCAATGAGCGAATACTTATTCAGCTGCATGCATACGCGTGAGTAGACCTATGAACAGAAGAAGCTGAATACGATCGCCGGTGTCAGGTGCACCAGGGTGTCAGTCAGTGTGAAGAAAGTGTTCGGAACAGCTTTTGGAAAGTAGGATTTTCTAGGTCTATTGCGTCTCCAGCACATACACTGGTCGATAGTAAGCTGGTACTGCTGTCAGCATCACACGTTCTTTGGCGAGGGCCTGAGGGCCCAGCCCACCATGGCTGAAGCAGCGCATCAGTTTGGAAATATAACACTTGCTGGACGTGGAGGAGTGGTGAGTGCCACGCTTACGTTCAGCTTATGTCTCAGAAGCCATTACCCTGCTGTGAAGGGGTTCACGGAGTGATGCATTTTGCAGACATCGGGATTGCTGAGAATCAGCAATGGAGGCTTCTCATGGAGACGCCATGGTTCCGACAAACCGGTAGTGGTGAAGAAGGAAGGCAAGTAGGCCAGGCTTTGCTAGTCCTCCTGACGCATGCATGGCATCCCATAGCTGCTGGTACTAGGTGACAGCTGAAAAAGGCATTGCTATCGGACGGAGTAAGGGCTCTGACTGATTCGCAACTGGAGACCTTGTGCACTTTTGCATGCTGTGTACGGTCTGAGACAGAGCGCATCTTGGTGTTGCCTGGTTGCTGCCACCCACAGAGCTAAGTCCGCGCAGATGTGTTTGTATGTGTCATGCTCACGATCACAGCTGTAAATTCGTCCTAGCATCCATTTTGTTGGCTCTCAGCAGCCCGAAAAACTCTTTGATTTGTTGCATTACTTCAGACATGGATCTTTGCTCTCTTCCACTGTTGCATTGATATGGCTTGTGTGTCCTTGCTGAAGGTCAACAGTATGGCAATAT
>LWCB01015634.1:0-16532 GCA_001630525.1 Coelastrella sp. M60 | reverse complement strand
CTCCCCCACAGTCCAACAGCTTGCACAATATGGAATACTGGTACCTGGACAACAATGCTGTGGCATCAGCCTGAGATCCGATGCAAAATACTTGGCTGGTGGTAGCTCCTTTATCACTTTCTTCTAATTCAGTCATTGCATATCGAGGTTCAGCAAAAATCATCAGGCCCGACAGAGGACTCTTGAATGCTATCATGGTGAGTCTTTGCTCAGTGGCCAGCAGTCTATCAGCATTCAGCACCACACCTACCGGGAAGTAATCACCCTTGTCATTTGCTTCTATAGCCAGTTTTGTCAGATATTCTGCTGCGTCATAGAAGCGATGTCCAGGCTTCAGAATAGCGCCGCCACCAGGCAGCAGCAGACCATTGATCGCATAGAACCTGTTCAAATATACCAGGGAAAGTGGCTCAAGATGGATTGGTGCCAACAGAGGCGATTTGCCACGGCCATCATGGCTTTGACATTGCATGCATGCAGCTTAGGCACATGGACTATTCCATTCCAAAGGCTTTTACTGTGTGCAGCAATGCATTCAGTTGTTGACAGGACCAATGAGCCGTGGTTGACTCACCTGTCCCTTAGCTCTTGTTCAGTCATGTCATACATGATGGGGATCACTCTGGCACCAGCAGCCTGTGCAGGAAAGAGCAACAAGCAGACCATACTTGGTGAGGTCCACACGGGCCATGAGTGTATGCAAAGTGAAAGATGTCCTCAAACACAGCTGTCGTCAGCACTATCGCAGAACTGTTTAGTAGGCCAGCATGTGGCGTTTGCTGCTCACTCACCTCAATCCACTTTATATAGGAAGCTGCGATGTAGGAGCTGCCTTTTGGTGCTGGGTCACCTGGCTGCAGGACAAAGACAGATGAAACTCAGGCGCTGCTGTTGTAGCTGCATACTGGGCTCGTAGGAACGCAGTGACTTTGACAAAGCGCATATGTCATGGCAGTTAACAAGTCAAGCAGCATGTCTGCTATGCATTGTCCCCCGTAAAAATGAATTATAGCAACTGCACACCTGAGTGAGGACCCCAATGATTGGCCTCTCATTGATCATCCCACTTCTGACAGGCTGGACAGCTGCCACCGATGACCTTGGCTGCAACCTGCATATGTCCAACAGCAAAGGTTGGCAGCACGCTATCATCCTGCAAGTGATCGTAAGCCGTATCGACTGGATCAGGAAAATGCTGCAGTGCTTTGTACGCCTGCACTTGTGAATGAGAAGCACTCTGGCCTGAGGCTTATTTCCATCGAATGTGCAGCCTCACCTGGCAGCTGAGGCGAGATGACGGCACAAAATCGAGGCATATATGACAAAAAGCAGTTGTGCCATTGAGCATAAGGTCAACATGACGGGCTGCAAGCGTTGTATGTGCGTGTTCTTGAGTGGCCAGGCCCGGCACTGAGCTACAGTAATGACGCTTTACGCTTGCGCAATATACAGTGTACAGCTTTCAAATTTCGAGGGCAAGCTGCTGGCAAGGCAAGCATCAGCACGTCTGATGACAACTCAGCAGTTTGCACGACGTCCGTGGAGCCTGATGCTTTCACTGTCCCCTGCAGCACTTCACGGCGGGAACGCAGACTATTGGGCAGTTCGAGCACCAAATGAGCAACATCGCTCACCAGTGACAAGTACTGCACAGGAATGCCAGTGTTACATATTCGAACAGACTATCTCTTGGAATTTTGGAAAAGCGTCCCTAAAGAGCTCAGCAATGTGTGTAACCTGCTTATCAGTATATCTCCTGAGTTGCGAGCTTCCAACCTATGCTGCTGAGAATCTGTCTGCCTGCATGTATTGCCCTAAAACAGCTCATCCGTCATATAAAACGAGTGTAACATTTGCAAAGCATATCGAATGTCGTTGCAACCACAGATCGCACTGTAGGTGAACTTACCAGGTGGACGTCTCGTAGCCCTTGAAACTCTCAGGCTAGAAAAGATGCATGGCATCCAGGTTGCTTTCGCCCATAATGACGAAAACAGCAGCATCCATGCTGGGCCAACAGCCACATCGAAAGAGGGCGTCAGCTTCCCAACCACGAAGCAGAGTTCTGCCTTGAAGTCAGGACGCAAAGCGTTCGGAAACATAACAAATACTCAATCGCAAGAGGTTGCCACGCATGGAACCATCAAACGCAGAGCCTTTGGAGCAGACTTGACCAACTCCACACCTGGACCCAGAACAGCAAAGAAGCCAGATAATGCACAGCTCAAGCCTGGCTTGCAGCCAACTCAGTTTGCAGAGACGTCTGCCGCAGTACACTCCTGGTGGGAAACAGAACCTCCAGAACAGTCTGCAGGGAAGACCTGGGAACAACTGCAAGCTGACAGAGAGAGGGAGGAGGATGCAGAGATTGAAACGACAGTCAGGCAGCTGCTGCAAGGCATAAGAAGTATCAGTACCAGAGTTTTGCAGGTGAGCATATAGCAACGGACCCCGACTCCTGCAAGCCAAACCCACAGGGACTGTGCACATCAAGTCACAGTGGCGGCCCCAGTGCATGGTATACAGCTCTGTTAGGCATATTTCATGTTGCATGGCCAAATTTTATTCTACGGTGAGCCAGGCACAAACAGTGTCTTCCCAATGTCACGTGAAATGATGCAGGTGCATGCAGCTGATGATAGTGATGATGATGAAGTGCTCAGGATAAGACCAACAATACGCAGCCCTCCAGAATGGAAGCAGAGGCGTGAAGATGCAGAAGAGTCTGATGAACCAACTAATGGTAGGTGCTGGTAGAATCTCTTGCAGGACAGCTTGTATCACTAACCATGATCTTGGCTTCCAGAGAGAGCCCTTTGACGTTCCATTGCATATCCCTCAATTGCCCAAGGGCCGTATGGTTGGAGCGGGTTGATTTGTTTGTTTGTTTGTTTTGACCAGCTGTAGCTTGTGGGAGCAGTAGAACATAGCAGTGAAACCTTCATTTCAATGTTGCTCATGCAGACAGCTGCCATCCAATAATCACTCATGCCGGCTTCACCTATGGTTGTAGGTACATTAATGCCAAGTCTGTATCAAAGCATCCCCTTGGAGGATTTGCTGCCAGACATCGCTGAGCCAGAGGAGGAAGAGCTTGTGCTGTCACCTAATGCACAGGGTAACAGCCCTATTCCAAGCACAGCATCAACATGTCAGCCTGACTTCACCCATAAGGCGCAATCTGGGCAGTTGGAGACAACATGTGTACAACAACAACACCAGCAGACGGCTGTACTGCAGTCGACCTCTGGCGCTGACCAGGGGCACATCAGCCCAGAGCGGCAGCACAGGACATGTCCACGTGATGACTTGTTGAAAAGCCCCGACCCTTTGCCATGGTGAATCCAGGACACATGCTCCCACGCTTTCTTGTTTGATGCCCCACTGTGGTTGTATGCTATACAGTGACATATATTGGCAGCGGCTTCCCTGCTGCAAGCATAAGGCCCTTTTATGATGGCACCAACAACAGTGGCGCTCTTTGTAGCTCGAGGTACATAGTCAGCTTATCTTGTGGTTGAGGAGACCTCTCACAAGCTCATGGTGAGCATGAGTGGTGCTTCCACCACAGCTCTGGTTGTGCAAGGAACATAGTACAAAGTTGGCAACAACTTACAGTGAGATTCTCAACAAGGGCTTGCACTGTTTGCAGCAGGGCTTGCAAAAGAGCTGTTCATTGCAGCAGATTCTTTGCTTCCATGTACACGCCGTGAGGCGGGCTTCAAGGGGCGGTGAGCCTGTGACTGGTAGAACCCTAGTGACCACTTTTTGACACTGGGTTGGTGTGCCTCAGCCATATCACAAGTAGTGTGCTAAACTGTCTTCAACATCTTTTTGTCTGATGAGGCAGAAATTGATCCCAATAGACCTGCTTAGTGGAAGGTGTCGAACTGTACTTCTCTGCCGAGGAAGGTCAGTGAACGCGCTTCAGCATGGGTGGCACAGCGTTCGTCTACGGTACTTTAATGGCACCGGAGGTGTTGAACTTGCTGATCAAGCGCGTGCCACCACACAAACCAGCGAAGCTGTATGGTTACTCACGTTACCGCGTCAAGGGTCAAGTGTTCCCAGCCATCATTCCTTCCACCCCACAAAGCCAAGTAAATGGCATGGTAAGCCACCTGTAGTCCCCGGCAAACATCATTCGGCTTCACAATCACAGCAGCTGTAGCAATTGAGTTACAGAACAGTTGCAGTGGTTCGCTGTTGACTGCTGCTGGTGCTGATCGCATGTGCTCAGGTGTTGATGGAGCTGACACCACAAGAACTTCATATACTAGATGGTGAGATGAGGGAAGGTTTCATGTCGCACAGCGGTATTCTCAATCATTGGAGACACATGTCTGGATCATGACCAGCCATGTTTGGCAGAAAGCTCCCAAGTTTGGGAGCTTTCTGCTTTTGTTATGCACCTCAACTTGCAGTACTCTGTGTAGACACTGCCATGAGCGCTCTGCTGCAGGCATATGGAATGCCTCTGATGTATGAGTTGTATTTTGGCTGCGCAGTGTATGAATCTGAGGAATACTACCGGGCCTCTGTCAAGCCAGAGCTTGATGATGGTTCACAAGTAGCAGCAGATGTGTATGTCTGGAAAGATGATTATAGGTGAGCTTTGTGGCCCTGGTCTGGTGTTCCTCTGAAACATGTCAGAGGAAGGTAAACAGCTGCTATCACGCTACTGCATGGACCTCAGGCGTTACAACCTACTCTAGTCTGTTGCTGAGTGATTGCCAGGGGCACGCTGCACTTCATCGTACCAACAGTTAGAAGCAAATCTTGTGGCATGCCTGCAGGAATTTGCTAGATGGTGACTGGGGTTACGATGAATGGAGGGAATTGCATTTGCACAAATGGATCAACAAACGTAAGTGCTGTGTATAGCGCCGAGGTCCTGTTGTTCTGCTGTTGCTATTGGTGCTTCTGCAGGGATCAATTGCATTTGGAGCAGTCAGATTGGGACCTTCAGAGTTTTGTTGCTGAGCATTTGACTGATTACCTGATCATGACTAAGGAGTTCATGGCAGAATGCTTTCCAGAAGCGGCAGAAAATGCTGGCTGATGATCATCCAAGCTGTTTCATCTACACATCCACAGAATGCATGCTCAGGTGCATCTGCATGCTGCATCAGTCATAATGGCATTGAGTCATGCTGATACTCTCCATGCAGTCCTGCAGATACCTACAGTCTGCCGAATGCATAGGCTGTCTGCTCAAGATGTACACAAGCCACCCAGCACTGATGTTGACTGTACTAATGGAACAAACAAGTTGCCCAATACAAATGTTGCAGGACGAAAACATTTTTACCTTGCCAGACGCTTGTTGACTGCAGCACTGACACATCTTTTGGTTTTGTATTCTCTACAGTGAGCCCCAATGGAAGTCATCCCACAGGCGATCTGTCAGACTGACTGCTAACTGTGAGCCCTGGTTTGGAAGGTAGTGATGTTGCAGGGTTCAGTAGAAGTGTGGCCTAATGCAGCTGGGCTTGCAGGACAGCTAGCACTGTGTATCATGGACTGTTGTATGCTGCTGGTGCAGGATTGACGTTTGTGTACAGATGTATTGTCTAATTTAACAGCCACATAGTGTTGCCGAGGGTGAGGATCACAGGAAATTTGCAACAGCGGAGGATTCCTTCTGTGCCTATCTAAAAACTGAGTTATTGTGGTTCTGCTACAGTTGGGGCTGGGATGCCTCAAGCATGGCGTGCCAAATGATTGTATAGTTCACCGTGTGTCTACTACTGGTCAGGGTTTGCACCACACGGCTTGTGCTTGCAATGCCAGTTGGTTCTTGTACTCATCTAAAACTGTTCTAAGGATTTTATTGGATCAGTCAGATGGGCACAAAGGAGTAGTTTCATGTGTGTATACGTGTCCAACTAGCTTATTGGTCCAGCTTTGATGTAGAAAATTTTGTATTGCGATCAGAGAGCAGCTCAGTACTGCGTGGTGATCTTGCAATCGCAAGTCATTTGATGCTTGCAAGCTTCATGTGTCACAGGAGCACCGTGCTTTGGGCAATAGCTGACACAGCATGCGTTCATTCAGTGCTGCACATTAGCACTGCGATAATCGCAGACAATGGGCTGTGCAGTCAGAGCAGTATACTTGTTTAGTACGCAATATTACTGATCAACTGCATCATGAGGCTTTCTTGCAATTCCAGGCACATCGAGGTGACTTGCCAACTCTCCCTTTACTAAAGACACATACGCAGGGCTGCATGCACTGTGGCCCGTTGTATCATACCATGCAGGTGTACTCCAGTCAGTGGCAACAGATGCAGCAGTTGCCAACAGTGACTGCATTCAATCCCAGGTGTGATGAGCCTGGTAAGCAGTAAGAACAACACTAAGTCTTGAACACTGTGTTTCAAACATCACCATCACGGCCATGGCCACTTACTCCTGCCAGTGAGGCCAGAGACAACAACAGCAGCGGAGGGTTCAGAGCTTGTCTCAGCACTTCTCTGGGTGGCGGCCCCTTAGAAGCAGCGTTTTCAGTCGGTTCATATTGTCATTGCATTCACTTGCTGCACGAGCCAAATTCTCCGTTCTTTTTTCACAACAACAATCTGTACAGAAACACCAGCCGGCATTGCGTCACTTTGCTGTGCAAGCCAATTCTTCCACAAACAAGCCCTGCAAGTTGCCAGCGTCACAGTCTTGCAACTGCGCAAGCTGTGACTGATCACTGAATTCTGCACATGAGTGGAGGCCCACAAGCAGCCGAGCTCATGCAAGCAGCGGCTATGATTATCCTCCACCATGGTACAAACCCTTGCTGCACCAGAAAGTTGTCAAAATTGGCCGCCAGCCTGGTTTCGGAAACTCCCTTCCAATGGCAGCTGGTTCAATTGAACAGTTGGTAAAATGGGTTCTACAATCATACTCGGCTGAGAATTTCTGCAGTGATGCTGCTGCTCTTTTTAAACAAAACAACCTGGTAACTTGAGTCCGTCATCATTTCTTCAACAAACCAATTTCATTGCTGTTTTGCAATCAATGCCATGTCATATTGACATGGTTCCGAGACTGCTGCTGATGTGCAAGCTCCTCTTGCTGCTGTATTATGAAGCTTCTTATCTCAGAAGCTGCGACGCCTCAGCTCTATCGGTGTAGATCAAACTCAACTGCCTCCAGCTGCCGTTGTGTCACGCTGTGTTCCTGCTCTGAAGTTGCTGCTACTGCTGGCACCGCCGGTGCTGCTGCTGCTGGTGTTTGCTGCTTTGGTTATATCAAATGCTGGCAGCCAGCTCCTGACGGTCTTGGTAATGCGAGCCCCCACATCTCGCTGATCATCTACCGCTCGTACTTCCAGGAGTTCTTGCATACCAGATACAACTGCAATGAGAGAGCAACAAACACACCATCACAGTCTGATCACCCCATCCGTGCATCACGCAGGCGCCCTTCCTGTAACATACCACCAACAAGTGATGTGTGATAAGCAGGAAACATATATGTTCAATATCCTGCACAGTTTCATCACCACCACCACCACCACCACAATCTCCCTTGTTCACCTGTCAGCTTGACCTTGTCATACAGCTCCTGCCAGCCCTGTGTATCACCCTTCAAACTCAGCCCCAGCTGTCGTGTGTCAATTGGCTCACAAACTTTGAAGTACAAGCGCTGCAGGTTAGGCACAGGTACAGGGGTAGGGAGACCCAGGCCAGGCAGCCGGGTGAGGGGTAGAGCTGCTTCAGCAGGATCTAGAGAGGGATCAAGCTTTGCTAGAGCACCCTGCAGCCAGCAACCACAGTGCCAGTCAGTGGTCCAACAGCACAAGGACTAACCAGATCAGTACCTACAGTGAGAGATGCCTGCAAGAATTTACTGCAAGAACCAATAAGCGGAAGATTGGAAGCATGCAGAAACGTCCAGTGACCTGCTAGCAGTGTAATAGCAGTAAAATTTGTCAGTTAGTGTGACCTGCTCCCTCACCTTCACCAAGTCTCCCAATAAGGGTGTCTGCAGCAGCTCATCTGCTTCTAGCACCACATCATAAGCATCATCAGCACCGACAGCAGCAAACGGCACAATAATGGCATCACAGCGTGCTGCCAGGCGCACAAAGTCAGCACTTTCCTTCCAGAAGAGCTGATACTCCTGACCAACCTTCTTGTTCACCTCACGAGCACCACCGGGAAACAACAGCACCTGCAGGGGGGCATCAGCAACACCAGTATTGGTGCAGCTGATCCACAATAATGTCCTGCTGTATTCATGACTACCACACCCGTACACCACGACATGCTGGTACAAAGCACTCCTGAGCTTAGCTGCACCAGGTCATGTCACATATGCTCCATCATATCACATTGTGTATATGGAACAATAACTTTCTTGCAGTTGTCTGTGTTGGCCGCTAGTACATGCTGTAGCTGCTGTCACACCTGTTCTCCTCCTTTGAGTAGCTTGTATGCTGTCATGGGTCCAGCCTTCACAGCACCAAACTGCTCAAAGAAAGGACCCAGGGGACCTCCCCAGTGACCAGGGTGAGCCAGACCCTTCACCTAAACAGAAACACAGGTCAAGGCATGAGCACAAAGCATCTGCAGACTGACAGATGTGGAACTGTACAAGCGAAACCCATGTCAGACACCAGCAGCGGACACACAGAAGGCTTGGAGGCTTCTCAGTGGTTGTGACTGCGCTTGTGTTGCAAAAAAGCTGCAATTCAAGGCCCTGATGGGCAGTGCAGGTGACTTCTACTGAAAACAACATATCTGTGCTAACCAATCATGTTGGACCTTGCCTTACACACATATAAGTGGAATATTTGCTACAAATCTTGCCCTGAGACCTTGTCGCCCAGAACAGATCCCAACAAAAGCAACACACTGCAGACAGACAACAGAACTGGTGCAACCAATGATCAGCTGCTGATCCTCTGCCATGTATTCACCTTGAACCCTCTCATGTAAAGCTCATAAGCCAGCAGTGGCATGTCATACAGTCCCATCTTCTGATGGTTGCCAACAAAGAGCAGCGGCCGGTGACTGCTGACAAGTCCAGGCAGGTGCTCTTGACCCATCATCACAGGGGAGACAAGGTCCTGCAGGGAAACAGCAGGTGGGGGGATACAAGCTGATGGACATGGTAACACATGTAACAAGTTACTTGACACAGGGGGGATGCAGAGTAGAGAACAGCACTCAGTGAAGCAGGTTATGGCAGCAGCATGCTCTGTGCTGCACTTCCTGATTCAACAGTAGGACTTGTGTGCGTTCACATGCACCTCAGCCCCACACTGTCAAGAAAGTACGGCCTATGCACCAGACCAGGCGTCTATGAGTCTGATGAAGGATGTAGCATAGCAATATTCCCCATCAGCTGTACATGTGCAGCAACAGGAGAAGTCAAGTCAGCGTCCATGTCTTCCTCACCCTCCAAGGTGCCAGGTATTGACTCCACTGATCCCAGGCAAGATCCTTGTCACCTTTACTAGCATTCAATTGCTTCTGCTGCTGACTGCTATCAGCATTGCCATTGCTGACACTCATGACCCTACTCAGCCTGTCTGTTGGCTTACTGCCAGCATCACTGCGCTTCCTGTTTTCCCGACTATTACTGCTGTGGTCTTCATTCTGAGCTGAAGAACTGCTGCTGGTGGTGGTGCTGTCATCAGCTGCCATGCTTACAGCACTGCCTGCTGTAGCAGCTGCAGCTGCTGCAATTGTGGCTGCTGTTGTAGCTGCCTCTCCCGCAGATACAGATGCCTTGTTACTATCAAGATTGGCTTCCGTTCCCACTGCTGTTTTGGGTTTCGGTGCTGATTGTGCTTTTTCCCCTGCTGCCTTTGGTGCAGCTACTGCTGTTGTGGATGGTGGCAATACTGTAGCTGGCAGTGGGGCACTCACCCCATTGCCATTAGCTACAGCTGCTGCTTCATTGTCCGTCACAACACCTAGCAGCACAGGCTTCTGCACTGCTGCTGCTGCTGCTCTAGCAGCTGACCTGCTGCTGCTGCGTGTTGCTGCTGCTACTACTTCAGATCCCCTTGATGGCCTGACTGCTGTGGGTCCCGGTGTTGCTGGCAGTATCCCGCTGCCCCTCATGACTGCCGCTAGGTCTAAGCCTCGCTCCAGTAGTGCTGCATGTCCACTGTCAGGAAGAATCACTCTCCGGCTGCGGGGCAGTAGCCGCGCCAGCCTGGCACCTGAGCACACAAAGCTATGGTTGAGCTTTGTTGCAGGTGCACAAGATGCACTTGATGACAGAATTCCCCATGTGCAACCTGCTGCTGAAAGCCTAAGCGATGCAGCTACTGATTAAGCTATCATGCTTGGCTCTGATACTCAAGCTTTAGCGCCTCAAGAGCATAGCAACATCTTAAGCTGTCACACAATCTCTGCAGATGCAGTGACATTGTTTCATGATCACTTCTCCCCACACCACCCACCCACCTTCAGCCAGGCTTGGCAACATCCTGTCCTTGGCAGAGCTCATAATCAAGCACGGCACCTCAATTTCTCTCAACTGCTTGTCAGGCAGGTTACCACTACGCATCAGGTTAGCCCGGAAGTTTGCAGCTGCTGCTGGCGCAAACACACTCCCGCCGCCGAAGCCCGCACCTCCCACTGCTGTCCTAAAAACGCCAGCAGCAGCAGCAGCACTCATCACCCCACCACGGTTGCGACTGGCAGCTCCAACCTTTGGGCCCTGCTGCACGTTGGGGTTGAGATCTGGGTCAAAGAATCCTGAGGAAGAACCTGCTCTACTGCTCTGATGTCCTGCTGTTGTGAAGTTTGCTGATGTTCTGACCTGCAATCGCCTGCGGTCTGCCGCTAGTGTCACTGACTCAAACTCCTGCTCCTCATCATCGTATGTGCGGACCTGCATTTGACATGAGATTGCATGTGGCAGTCAGATCGCGGAGCCTGTGAGGCAGCCTATGCACCCAGGAATGCAACAGCGCCAAATTGCAGGCATGTGCTGGCTGAGTGTGCTGTTGAATGCCAACATGCTTCCAGCCATCTAGCTACCTCTTTGGTGACGGTCGTGCAGTTGCTGCTGTGCTTGCTGATTTGTTTCATACCTGCAACGCTGCTGGTGTTTCATAGTCTGGTGGTTTGTCCATAAATATCATACTGCGAAGTGCTCGAGCTCCTTCTTCGCCGACGCGGTCTATATCAACTAGAAATGGCAGCAGTACAGCCTGCAGACAGACAGTCATGAGCAGTTTGACCAGGGTGAGGGCTGTAGGCAAACATAGTCAACACTTGATCAGGTGACGCTGACTGCAGATCAGTGCACCACAGCTTGCAAGCATGTGGTTCTGTGTTTATCAGGCATGTCTGACAGATTTTATTGATCTGCACTCCAAAGTGCGTCACACGTATGGCATTTGCCAGCAGAGTTGATGTCGCTTTGCTGACAGACAAGCAGATGCCGATCAGCAACATGATGATCAGGTCAGGCTCAGGCTACCTATCATGTCATGTACGTCAGGACTAACCTGGGCTGTGTTGTAAAGGTCCTGCGGGAAGAGTCCCAGAAGGTTTGTGGCAGCTACAAACGAACTCAAGCCATTCAAGCTCTGGTTGTAACTTGTAGCAGGGTTCACAAGGACCAGTGCCTTTACCAGTTGAGGGGCAGCAGCAGCTATTCTCAGCGCCAAGCACCCGCCAAAGGACTCAGCTACTATAGTGACTTGTACATTGTGTGGGCTGGCGGGCTTAGCTCCAAGTTCCTTCGATATGAGGTACAGAGTCTGGGCCTGCAACTGGTCCCAGCCTGACCTGTCATCTGGTGGAATGTACAAGGTCCTGAAGGCATGACGGAGATTGCAGACTTAGGAAACAAGCAGTGTGAATGAAGCCGAACGCTTGCTTGTAGAAGAGCGTATTTCGTATGTCAGATGGCCAACACCCTGGCACGCTGCTGTCATGGTGTGTGACGCAGAAAGTCGCATCTGTTGCTGAGTGGCAAGCGTTGATTGATAGCTGAGCTGCCCAAGCCAGTGTATTGGTTTGTAGTAACCTGCCTGACGTCATAACCTGCCGTCAACAAGCCTGGCAACTGAGGTATGACTGCTTGGCCAGTGCCGTCAGTGCCTGCAGCAAGACGCGGAGGTGGCGCAGAGCACAGTGAGCATAGTTTGCTGGGGTGATTAGGACATCTCAGACGAGGGCGTATTTCGTAACTGGACGCAGAGGCCACGGTTGAGCTTTGTCTGTCGGTCATGGTTGTTGGTGACTGGCCGGGTGCCTGCAGGCAGCTACCTCGCAGCTACTGCCCTACTGCACCTACCTGGCAGGAACACGAGCAATGGCCGTTCATCCGCATCAGGTACCTTCACTGGATTACGAAGTTGTATCTGTGCGAGCAAGCCAACGAGTGTGGGTTGATCACTGCGTTGACAGGTCCTGACTGGGTCCTGCCAGCGCGTTGGGTGGTCCACATCAGTCAGGACTCTAATGTCGCTTACTAACCTTAAAGGGACTGGCACCAGCATAGCAGATCGCAGTAGTTCCCCTGGAACGAATGCATGGCCTTACACACCCATATCGCAAGACTCTGCTGCCACGAGTCCCAGCACTGGTACATCGCTGATGCAGCATGACCCAACACAGGTAGTCCTTAAGTTCTGTCAACAGAGCTGATATGAAAACATTCAAGTCATTTACGATTCGTCCTTGGAAACTTCGAAGGACTCTATAAAATGGTTGCAACTACAGATTGAGCAGGATCACCGCACTTGAGCTTTCTAGAGTGGATATTTCTGGTGTGTATCAATCTAATTATCATGATGTACAGATTATGCACGACATACACAGGGCTTCCTGTCAGCAGTGTCAAGCAGGTACCGTCTAACACCCGTGAGCCCATAGCGTGTTTGAATGCAGCAGGCTACAGTGATGGTTGAATGCACGTGCATAGATGTAGGGCAAATTTTCTACCCAAACAGAGTTGCTGTTCTAGATGCAGAGCCTGGGCTGCTCACATCGATCACCAGAACACCGTGGCCAGTAGCAAACTACGTACCAGCTGATGTATCAGCTCAAGCTGTTCAGAAACCTCCACACTTAGTTGTCTAGTGGCGCCGTTACCTTCGGGAGGCAGAAGCAGCCTGGCACCATGGCGTTTGGACAGGTGACCTGCAGCTAGTCCATGGGCAGCGTCCGCACAGCATTGTCTACTGGATGCTGTTTGCCGCAATCGCAGTCGACTGTCTGCCTTACAGATTCAGGTTATGATGCTATGCTGCAGCAGCGTTGTTTACCTTGTTCACTCTGTGCAGACGCCCACGCCTTTTGGTCAGACCTCTAGCAGCTTCAGCTTTGGTCAAGCTGCGTCCAACCCCAGCCCTTTTGGCGCATCCAGCACACCAGCATTTGGTGCAACCAGTACTCCGGCGTTTGGCGCACCAGCAAGCAGCACGCCTTCGTTATTTGGGGCCAGCTCCACCCCAGCTTTTGGCGCATCATCATCATCAGCGTTTGGAGCAAGCCCGTCACCTTTCGGCACTCCAAGTACCCCAGCATTTGGTACACCGCAAACCACCCCATCACTCTTCGGGGCTGCCAGCGCAGCAGCGTCTAGTTCGGCCAACACCTTCAGCTTCAGCTTCCCTGCTGCTTCATCATCAGCAGCTTCATCAGCCAGTGGCTTCGGCAGCCTGTTTGGAGCCACAACAAGTACACCAGCTGCAGCACCTGGTACCAGTATCTTTGGGCAGCAGGCAGCTGCAGGTGGTGCCTTTGGGGCCCTCTCCACAACACAGCAGCAGCAACCAGCGACTCAACTCTCTCCATTAGCATATAGTCCAGGTGGCCTTGAGACAATCAAACGAGAGTTAGAGGCAGTAGCTACTGCATACATGCCTAACCACGCCAACTTCAAGTTTCAGCATCTGTTCTTAAATGTGGTTGAGAATCCAGCTCAACGTGTCAAGCCCCCTCAGGTTCTAGATGAGTTGAGCTGGAAGCAGGCAGTGCGGGATGCAGGAGGGCCGGATAACCCTGACAAGTGAGTGATTCCGTCGTAAGGTCTGAGTAATATCGTCACTTACAGTGATGGTTTCAGAGTCAATGATTATGTACACTCAGTAGTCTCACAGCTGCATGGGCTGTTGTTGCTGTCTGAGCAGGTTGTGGCCAGTGCCTGCTTCTGGGTTTGAGGACTTGTTGAAGCGAGGGCAAGCACAGGCAGCAGCAGCAGAAGAAAACAGGCGCAGGCTGGATGAGCTTCGCGGTCTGGCTCACAAGTTAGCACAGCGACAGAGCACTGAAATAGCGCTGAGGGTGTCAGCTGCTCGTGAAAAACACCTAGAGCTCAGCAACAGACTGTTAGCAGTAGCAAGACATGTTGATGCACTAGAAGGTCGCTTAGCAAGCTATATGGGGATGAGGTGAGCAGGTGGTAGGGGTGGACACCGCAGACCTTGCAGCAGCGGTCTGGTGCACTACAAGTCAGGACAGTGCTGAATGTCGCTCTTCTCGCCCCATGTCACTCGCCTCACCCCATGTCAATAACTTGATCAGTATCAAACCCTGAGGGAGTGTATGCCTTTAAGCTTGTTCTTTTCTGCGCCCCAGAGGTGAACTGTCACGTGGCAAGGAGGCTGCACTATCCCGTGCGTTGGAGGTGGTGGAGGCTCAGCTGTCTCTAGCATCACCTGCAGGGTTGCAGCGCCGCCTTGATGCACTTGCAGCTGCCTGCAGGCTAAGAGCCCACTCTGGCCCCAGTACACATGCTGATGGTAAGGGTCCTCAACACACCAGCCAATAGCTCATGATCCAATGTTACAACACATTGATCCTGGCAGCGTCACAGAAAGGCGTTCCTGTTGCAGCATTGACAGTATGTTCATGCACTTTGATGTGACAGCCTGCAGGTGTTGAGCCATACCATCTATCCCTACTAGCTGCTAGCATCTGCCCTGTTTGTGGTGGTGATATGTGTCGTTCCTGTATGCAGGCGGTGCAGCACAGCTAGATCAGGCCAGCCTGCAGCAGCTGTTTGGCGTGCTCAAAGAGCATGTGGAGGGCCTCAAGCAGTTACAAGAGGTCTATAGAAGGTGAGCTACTGATCACAGTCATCGCAGAAAACGTCTTTGTGATCAACAACGTGGCAGAATTCACGTCACCAGCTAATGCTGCAATTGGTTTTCATCAAGGCATCAAGATCAAGCAGCACATGTCAACATGGGCTGTATGGCAGCATAGAGATGCAGTGCAAGGAGAGACTGTGTGTTGTTACCATCCCAGAAAACCTGAACTGGGTAATATGTGCTTGTGCAGGGACATCCTTGATGTGGAGATACTGCAGGGAGCACGGCAAGACAGCAGTGTACCAGCAGCTATGAACATTGCAGCAGTGGAATACTTGTAGTGCACTCCACGTGGCAGTCTGCTCGCTCGAGCGCTGGCATACCACATCAAGGTGCCGGTGTGTGTTATTTGTGAGCTCGTGTTGTTGTTGGTGCCGATAGAAAGCTGGAACTTGTTGGTTCTGGGTTTCGCGCCTGCTGTCGGGTGGTCCTACGTACCATGGACATTGCTGTCATGAACATGATCTGGGCTTGCGCTTACTCCAAGCAAAGCAGCTTGGTGCTATCGTTCTCTGGAGGTTTTGTAAACATCAATGTGCTTGTAGCGAGACAGCAGTGGTTATAATCAGCAAAACCCAGTGAATTGTCGCAGAAGTGCTGCTGCAACCCCGCGTGAGCTTCATATTCACCTTGATCTATTGTACTGACACAATCATTACCTGGCTGCCCAACATCACATTTGATCTGACTCTGCCTGTCAGTATCGCCCGATTCTTCAGGCTCATCAGACAGCATGGCACTGTACGTGCACAAAAGGGCATCGCTGCCCCTGCATACTGTCAACAGAAATGTTGGTGTCGCAATTGCATCTGGGATTGTCCCGTGCCGCCCCAGGACTAACCGCTCCAAGTTGGCTGTGTCAGCAGCGCTGGGGGAGATCGCTTCCTTGGCTGTTGGTGCTGCAGTGGGAGCAGGTTCCATGCTTTACTTTGGACAGAAGGCAGCTGGAACTTCTGCTGATGCAAGCCCAGCAATCGCAAAACCAGCTGGTCCTGATGCAACCACACTGCAGGTAAACCCACATGCTGCATACAAGCTGCACCATTGGCAGTTTGAGCTGCATTCTTGATGGTCATGGTGTTTGCAGCATTAGTCGCGTCAAATCGGTCCTGAAACGCCATAACAGCAATACCATAGCATGGCAGCAGTCCCTATCCATCCGGTCAGCAAAGCTTGAACTCCGCTGTGCATGTATTGCAGGCCGAGATCCAGCAGCTCCAGTCTCAGCTGGAAAAGAAGTCCCAGGCTGTAGCTAAGGCTGAAGCTTCAGCAGCCAGTGCTGCCAAGCTTCAGAGCGATCTATCAGCCAAGTTGAATGAGCTGGCACAATTGAAGCAGGACAAGAACCAACTTGAGCGGAAGCTGCAGCAGGTACCAGCAGTGTCGTGTGAGGCCATCTTATCATATGTCACTGCACCCAGTCCTGACAACATGTTCAAGGTAAAAAAGCAATCTAGGAACCG
>LWCB01015622.1:0-21362 GCA_001630525.1 Coelastrella sp. M60 | reverse complement strand
TGTCGACCCAGCTTACAGCGAGTTACAGTACCAGTAGTAGCGGCCCTAGCTGCATGATGCATAACCATGTTCTTTTCTTCATGTATATGCTATGCTTTGTGTGTGCTTCTATGTTTCTTATATACATGGAGGCAAGCGTATCTGTTGTTGATTACTTGCTTACTCGCATGCTTGCACCTCACTGTGAAAGTTGATTACATATCCATGAATGCAATGCATCGCTGCACAAGAGAACCTTCCTTCTGTATTACAATGCAGTGTTGTGTGCAGTGTCTACATACCATACACGTGCACAAGCCAAGATGTGTCTTCCGCAGCACAAATGCTGCTCAACCCCAGATATGGTTGTCCATACCCCAGCATTATCATTGCCTGCAACAATGCACTGTATCCCTGATGAAACATAAACCATTGCTGACTGTTACTGATCAATCTTCAGTTGCCCTGTGACTGTAGCTCTTGGTTGATGGATTTCAGCTCTAGTCATCAGCCAGTGCCATACCCAACCAGCCCAGCAGTGCACAGAAGGCTCGTTGCATGCTTACGTCGTGCCCAGCATGGCATGCTGACGGCGACGCAGTGAGCACAGAAAAGAACAGTATCGAGCCAACATAGAACAACTATCAGTGCAAACTTCCCTGAAGCAAGACCGTGCCAGGTGACACTGTAATAGTAGTCATCCTCCACTGTTTGTAAGATAGCCACCTGCAACACTGCTGTCAGCTCAGTAAGACAAATATTCACTCCATGCTGAACTTCCTAGCTGATGAAAATGAGGAAAAGCTGCACAGTCCTGGACTACAACAAAGTGACATCACATCAGGAGACTGTTTGGCTTCATGCAGCCATATGCAACAAACACGTACGATGCCAGCAGCTCTCCCGCAACACCCCTTGGGAGTTATTTTGCTTGATATGGACATGCAGCGTGCTGGGCAATAAGATCAGCTTGCCAAACAAAAAACTAGTCAAGGCTATTCAAACATCCTAGAAACGATGTAATACACCACAAAAGTATGATGCAGCCTGCCAAAACGTAGTGCAAAATGTCATGCAGTTGCAACAACATGTTCCTGAACAAATACGCTTGGTGCGTCCAACAGATAGGAGGTTATGGCAAAGCACAGCTACACAACAAGAATACCTTGGTGTGCTGTACTACAGGAAAGAATGGACGACAGTGGGATGGAAAAGAATACACAATGAGCCACCACTATGCACAAAAACAAATGATGAGGCTGAGAAAAAAAGGGAGCTCTTCAGCACCATAGAAAACTTGGCACCTGTCTTTACTGCCACATACTAGGCAAAGAGGATAGTGCTCTGATGTAGTCGCTTGGGCTGGAGTGCCCTGACACCATAAGAGCAGCACAGAGACCACAATAAACCATGTCCCTGGTATTCTACCAAATGAAAACACTCTTGGGGGCTTTGATGGTACTGCAGTACCACATAGACAGCAGGACGTGGCCGACAAGTAATAGCCCAGTACCTCAAGACACCAGCAGCCACAACTGGAGAACAGGTATCAACAACTGTGTGCACCTACAGGCACGCATACTGGCCCGGTCATAGCTCTGTTGCTGCTGGGTTGCTGAACTACACACCCCAATACTTCACAAATGTCCCAACACGCAGGTCTGCTTGGCATGTGGGGGTAGCAGCAAAGCCCCTGAAAGACCCAGGGAGGCACCAACAGGGTGCAAGGCAGAAACCACATAAGCACTACAGGTGCCGTGAAGAATGTCGAAATGATGCACCAAAACATGCCAACTCTTTTGGAACAATCTATGGTGAGTCGGGTGGTTCTTGGAAATACACTGCGACAGCATGTCACAACCATGCATGCAGTGTACACATGGTGCAATGCAGATGCAGCATTGAGAGGCAACGCGCTCCACTACCTATGCGTTATCACATGTTCATATGCTAATATACAAGGACCCCAAAAGAAACCCAAGGCTGGACCTACAACTCAGAAGGCAGCACGACAAAGACTCCTGGCATAGCACCTTCGCAAACGCAGAAATGGCAGCTGCAACTCCCGCAGCCAACCGCAGCAAGCACACGAATGCAGAGCCTGCTGTGCGCCACAACTGCAGCTGCCTTGTTCTGGGTTGGCTGGTGCTGGGGGCTGCATCTGGGCAGGCTGCACGTAAAGCTTATCACAGATGCATTACCCTGCGTTATTGCAACAGCAGCTTGCGACCAGACTGGCCGCGCTGAAGGGCAAACATCTGCTGTTGCAACATTGCATAGTCTGTTGATGCATCTGCTGCATCCACCTCAGCATTGTATGCTAGGGGCTGGACAGACACCTTGAGCCCTTTGCTCTTCCACCTCTCCACACCACGGCTCACCATGTTGGGCACAGGAATACTGCACGATGCAAGCAACACAGTAGGTCAGAACACACATTGACAAGTGCTGTTGACTCTTGCGAAGGCCTTTGCAGCATAAATATCGCCGGCCATGGGAATTGACTACGCAAGTCATTGTCAGACGACATCTTTGCAATCTGATTCTACCACTTACGTTCCGATTTTCATCTTGTTCGGTTCAACATGGTAGTAACCCTGCAGAAGAGCAGGCAAACGCCATGTCAGAGACCAATGATGCTCATGAGGTCAACAAGTAGGTGCCACCCTCAGTGCCTGGTCTGTCAGATCGTCCTGACAATCCCGCCCATCAACAGTTCCTGTCATGTGACTGTGGACTGGTGACAACCCGCTGGATTACAACTGTATGCTGCTGTTCACTTTCAGTATTTCTGTCATAAGACTATGAAAGTTCCAGGCGCTGCTGACTTACACAGAAGTCGGTGTATGAACCCTGCAATTTTGCAGCCTGTGGGTCCTTGATCAGGGCGCCTCGTGCATCACGATTGGTTGCAGGTGCTTCGCCCGCCTTTTGTGACCACAAACCATTGGAATCCTTGCGCAGGAAGTGGAAGTCAGGCTGGCAGCGTGCGAAGTTGCAGCTGTTTTGTGGACGCAGCATCATTGCGATGTAGTGACCAGATGATGGCTGGCCGTTCATGGCCTGCTGCCTGGTGATCTTCTTGGCACCGTCAGCCAGCACTGCCTTATTCAGCTGAGCACATGTCATGCTGTGCTGCTCCTGCATGCAAAACAACATTATATGATGTGTGTGCAGTCAACCCAGCAACAAAAAAGACGATGCTCTGCAGTAGTCGCAAGTACCACTCTTCTGCTTCTAATTGGCAGTTGAACGCAGCAACAATCCAAGCATATCCTGAAGCACCAGAAAGCACAGTGTGTGCGCACCAATGCCACGCTGCCTCCTGCACCTGGCTGGCACCATCCACCCTTGAACACCTGCGATTGCAAGGAACATGTGAGTCATGGTCATGCTAGTGTTGAATCTGATCTAGGCCACAATGTATCTCAGGTTCTGGTGCAAGACAACCTGCCAGAACACCCCTGATGTCAGCACCCACTCAAAGCACCAGCAGCTTGCATTGTGACATTGCCAAATCAACCTGTAGGTACTCTGCAGCTACTGTACAGCAGGCGACCTTGGGTCGCACTTTGGGAACTTGTGATACCTACATCCAAGGCGTAGCAGTAACAGTTGCTCAAGCGAGACCAGTCACCCGGCTGTTTCTCCCAGTAGGTATATGTTCCATCTTTGTTGACCTTGTACTGGCAGGTGCCAGGCTTGACAAGGGTAGCATCAAGCTTTGCTGATGGTCCTCTGCACTGACGCTGTACATCGTAGCCAACCAGTGGAAACAATGGTTCTACATAGGCATCAGCGCTACCGCCATCATACAGCGCTGAGGCGGGCTTCAGCAGTGCTGCGGGCACATGCAAGGCCTCAAACTTGTAGGCGCGGTTCCATTTGGCAAGGTTCAGATCGGGTGCGCCATTAATGAGCAACGGCGCGATAATGAGAGCCACCAGCAGGGAGGTGTACCGACCTGCGAAACGTGCCAAGTGGAGCACCAACAAATTCTGAAGCTTGACACACGCAAAAATCACCGATAATAAAAGCTATCACCAGGGATGGACGCCCCTGGAGCTATTGCCAGCCTGTCTGGCGGAGGTTGATTCACTTGCTGGGCGATGATGCAGTAGGTGCGGCACACATTCTGCCCAAACTACACACTTTAGTATGTTTGGCAACACGGCTTGTTGGAACCTGTCGCCCAACGTCGTAATTACGACAGCAGAACTGAGTACGCCATTGCTTATCCACTGCTTACCTGCCATCAAAACGTGTGCAAGTCTTTGTTAACTAGTTTGATCTAATAAGTCCGGTTGTCTGTAGGCTCCAAAGCAGTTCTATCAAACGGGCGATACTAGAAGCTAAGCTATCGAGTGAAGCTCCTGAAAAATGAAGCAGCGGTATGAATAGGGCCTGAAGAATGAGCCCGATGTGCGTTGACGACCGCTATAACTCCATCACAAGCAACTCTAGCCAGGGCTTAACCAAGTCATGACCAATAGATCCTGGCTGATGTATCGTGACGAAACGTTTCGCTCAAGACAGATGTATACATAGCTTTCTGCTGACGGAGGCATCGTCTCTCGTCGCTGCATGACAAGCGGATCTGATTCCGATACAAGAAGTACCGTCGAAGGCGCCACCGAGGATTCGCCGGGTGCTAGGTACAGGACCATGCGTATCATGTTGCACGGATGTGTATTGGGTAGTGCAGCCCGGCAATGGGCACCGCCTGCAGTACATACAGTGCGGTCTGACAGACTGCACTGCGATCGTAGCTACAGGCGAGGTGCGTCTGCAGGCGAGGTGCGGGGCAGGAGATCAAACAAGCGAACAGGGTCAACGTGGGTGCACTGGTTCCATGTGTGCCCCTTTTGCAGCTCCTGTCACGAAGATTTGGAAGGACAGTACAACAGCAGTCTGACAGTGCACGTTGCCCCCAACTCTCAGGCAACAGTGTTCAGGATGTCTGGAGCGTTGCTTAGGGGGAAGAGGTTTGCCACCTGGCAGTAGCCATCGCATACTGGTGGTCACAGGTGCAGCATAAGCGAGCATTGTCTCAAAATTCACAGGTGTGGTACCATCTGAAACAAGACTCTGGTCACATGGCCCTTGGTACCTGCAACATAGTCGGATGCACCCATCAAGCGCCTGCCCCAAGAAAGCAGCACTGGCTTCTGAGTGCAAGTCATAAAGCTTACCTGCAGCTTCACCTTTGGCACGTCCTTGCATCACTGTGACAATGGCAGAACCTACATCATAGCTTCATTCCTTCCAGATAATGTGAAGTCGACTCTGGGCAGAACTTGGGTTGCGAAGCACATCTCCAGTGATGACACAGCCCTGGGTGGGGGCCCCAGTGCATATGCTTGTTGCATGGCTAACTCGTTTACATCATAGCTGCAACCCTGCTTGGGTTTCTTTACACAGCCGTCCCTTGTCTGCACTAGGGGCTTTGCAGTGCTTTCGTGCGCACGCAGTCAGATCGAATTGGCAGGTTGCAGATGCCAGCTGGACACTCTGACTGGCTCAGTTTTACAGCCATGCTTGGCAGGTCGCAAATGCCAGCTGGACACTGTGACTCGCTCAATCTTACAGCAATGCTTGGCAGGTTGCAGATGTCAGCTGGACGCTCTGGCTGGCTTAGCTTTACAGCAATGCTTGTGGCGGTAGTAATCATTGCCTGCAGTTCTTTCAAACCACTTGCTGTCTGGAACTTGCATGTGTGAGGTGCTGCAAACTTGGCACAGCAAGTGCAACAACTGCATGACATTTCACACGCTGCAAGTCTCAATTGGCCATTGCCCCTGATGTGGTAGGTCAAGAGTTTCATCTGCATTTGCGGCAGCTGCAAAAGAGCATTGGATATATAGAGGCTTCTGTCAAGAGCTTCATGGTCAGCAGGGGCGGGACTGCTGGAGGCTGCTGATGGTGTGGAAAAAGACTCCGATCCTGCGGCAAGCTGAGTGTGATTAAATCTTTCAACTGCAAATGTGATACAGGGAAAACAGGGCTCATGAATGCGGTGAAATTGGCTCGCAGGGCAGCGATCTACAGCGATGCCTGGCAGCGATTGCTGCAGCTTGTGTTGTGGAGCTATTCAATATATGGCAGAAGTTCTGCCATAGAGTCACTCACAACTTCTGAGTTCTGCCATAGAGTTCACACCTGATTGTTATGCATCATTGTGTAATATGTAATATATGACCAACTCTGCTAGTGTCAGAGCTTGTAACACTTGGATTGCAATGGCAGTATCATGTGTCCTCTCTTTCTGCTGCCAGTGTGGGTAACTTGACCATAGGCTATGAAACATAATATATACCCAATCGCTGTGCAGAACTGTGTAAACAAGTCAGCCATGCAACAAGTAAGATGCCTAGTACAGCTGAATAATATGCACTGGGGCCGCCACCCAGAGCCGTGTCATCGACAAAAAGAGATGTGCTTCTGAACCCAGATGTGTGGTATAGTCACGTAAGTCGACATATATGTAAACTGGGGGTCTGATGTTATTGTGAGTCAGATTGTCCCTATTATTCTTAGTTATCTGAGGACTGCATGGAAGATGAGAAATTTGTCTGAGCAGGCTGCTCAGCTTCCGGGAAGCACACTGCATGGAATGTCCGCTTCTGGTATGGTACGCGGGGCCGATGGCAATATTGCTATGGCTGATGGGTAGTTTTTATTTATATACATATATGTAGTAGTAGAGACACCCACTCCGGCCACGAGGCCCTGTAAAACAAATTTGGCCATGCAACAAACCTATGCTAGACAAATTTATTGCCCTCTCTTGGTCCCTACCACCTGGGATGTTGTGATCTTTGCTGCCTGCTCCTGTACTCTGAAGAAACTTCATTCAGTGCTCCCTATGCAAAAGACAGTTGTCCATGTCCCAAACAAATGCACAGCTCACAGTGCAACAGAAAGATGAAGTGTTCATGCACGAGGCCTGGGCTGGGACAGTGATGGGCTGTGTGAATGGCGTGCTGTACAGCTGACAGTTGGATCTTTTCTCAAAGTACGCCACGTTGCATGTAGTTGTATGCGAGTTACCCTTTCGCAGCTGCATGGCTGCATGAACGTTGGTGCAAGGATGCTGGCAGCAGCTGGAGCTGTTATGAAAGAAAGTTTGGCTCATTGTTATCTCGAATTGACTGTACAGAGATTCCGAACCGAAGTTTTGGCGTACATCAACTATTCAACGCTCTGATGTATCGTCGTTTCAGAACACATCTTATGAACTAAGCCCTACTTCCTGCCCTGATCACCGTCACGTGGACTCCTCAGTCTAGGCATGTCAGAAGACCATGGTTGCTTCTGGGCGAGCCCTCTTCAGCTCTTCCAACGCATATCAAGGTTATATGTAAGTACAAGCAGTTATACATTGATGGCATGGACACTTGTAGCATGCACAACATGCTCTGAATGCTAATCGTCCGTGTCGCGACAAGTAACCTGTGGCGAAGCTACTAACGGCGACCCACGATTACAGTCCCATGATTGCAGACAAGCATATTAATTTCGGTTCTATCGTCTGTTACAAACAGCTCCCCACATCGGTCAGATCAAGCACTGGTAACGTCTGTCTTGCTTTTTTGAGTCAGATTGCAGCCTTTCGTGTGTTTAAAAACTACTTCTAGAAGTTTCTTTGGTACAACACAGATACGCTCACCTCTGGGATAGTCTATAAGGTGCCACGGAGCCAGAAGGCATAGCTGCTGATGCTTAGCAGGCATCGAAGGCGAGACAAGGCAGCAGCTCTGCAGATACATTTGCTAGCTGCTGTTGCTGGTAAGCATGCACTGGCAGCTGGGCACAGCTATTACGCATGTCTGGGCTAAACTGCTGGTGACCTTCGTTAAGCGCAAAGGGCTGCATCTATACTTAAAGCATATCTTATGTATGCACTTTGGATGAAATAACGGGCAGCACAGACGCACAATGCAGGCCTGAACGTTCAACCAAGTATCTGCCCGACACGTGTGCTGTGCAGCTATCATGAAATACCCGGTGTTTCCGTTTTGCATGGGTTGATTGTTAACATTAGTACTGCCCCTAAGCAGCCAGCAACGTGTGCTTGATGTTGTACTTGCCCAAAGCTTAGCTGGGGCGACGATGCTTCTCAGAAGAGAGTATCAGTCCCGTACAAGCGGGATTTCTGCTTCAAACTAATTTGTCAGGGCTTAAACGTGCTGGCGTATGCTCAGGCGCTGTTCTGCCTAGGCCACTGCTCGTCCCAGGCCTTCCCGAGCTACCAGTGGAAGAGCGTGGGCGAGCCGCCCTCTGAACCATAGACGCAATCTACCCAACTGGCGTTGCTTGTTTGCATGTGCGTTCATGACCGTGTTGCATTGCCCTTGTTTCTGGTGTCTGCTGTTGCAGTTTACTGGCTGCTGCTGTGCAGCCACCAAGTTTCAGCTGACATATCGGCTACCTTCACCACAGCCACCGCGATTAATGCATACACATGGACACTGAGCGAAGTCACTCAAGGAGCTGGCTCACTAGTGGTACGCAAGCAAGCTGTCCACAGCCTTCGGTCCAGCAACACATGCGAACACCACATCATGCGACCCGCAAGAAGGGACGCTCACATTGAGCAGTTGGTAGTCAGCACATTCTGCGCAGCAACAGCAGCAGTGATGCACCATCAGTTGGTCACACAGCTACTTCACGTGAGGTTTGAGGGCAGTATCACAGCAAGTGTGTTGGCTGCGTTGTGCTACACTGAATAGAGCACTGCTCATAGGCCTTGGCTGCAATCTGCTGTTTTACACAGGTAAACCGCGGCGAACCAGTAAGACTGGAGTACTCCACCACAGTGTCATATGCCCTCAGCAGCTCAGTAGGCACTCTGCAGGGATCTATCAGCGTTACTGTCGGTGGAGCATGTAACCCCTCAGGTAACAGCAGTACCCTGACAGGCCTCCAAATTGTGGTTGGCAGCGCTGCACCTGTCACAGTATCCGGTGGAGGTGTGTGCAATCCAACATGTACAAACCTGGGCTTTGGGCCAATATCTGTCAGTCAAGCCCGGCTACCAGCTCCAGGCGTCACGCAAATGACAGTAACTGCGTTGTGGAATGGGAATCAAGACCCGGGGTGTCCTCCAGCTGTTGTGCCAATATCCTGGGGCAGCACCAGCACCACCCGTGGTACAGCCACAATATCACAAAGCCCCTCCTGGCCACAGTGGAACACATACTTTGTCAGTACATGGCTGAATACTGCCCCCACTACTACAGTCACTGGGACTGGGACTCTCATAGCTACTGCTCCTGCTACTACCACCATCAATGCTGTGGGTGATAGTGGGACATTTGACTATGCCTGGACATGGACTGTTGACAACATTCTGTTCTGTCTTGCTCCAACCACGGTGGGTCTTGTAGTAGTGGGTGACATGGTGTTGTGCCATTGTATATGCAAGTGTGCTGCTACAAGTGAATAACACTGACTCAATCCAAACTGCAATCATATGCATAGCGTGCAACACACACTCGTGAGCTGGCTGCAAGCACAGGGGAATCTAATCTGCGCCACGGCAGCAGTAAGCAATACCATTTTTCTGCACAGGCATTCCTAGCATGTATACAGCGTAGTTGTCACTGTTATAGCAGATTATGGCGTGCATGCCATGATGCATGCACATGTAGCACCCACAGAGGTGCTGGGCACAGAGTACCACCTTTCTGCATCAACGATTGAAGCTGCCTCCTGCCGTCTTGCTTGACTGCAGGTTGGTATGACGGTTCAGCTCAAAGCAGATGACTTCAGCACCAGTCAGTCCACATCCTCAACCATAGAGGTGCAAGGTTGCAACCGGCCGGTCACCCTTGATCTGTCAGACATAAGGACACAGACATCCTTGACCTTTGCCTGGAGCCAGAACATCGTGCCTACAGGCTCCTCATCAATACAGGTTCCCTGGGGAGGTGGAGGCTCAGTGCCTGCTCGAGGAACATTCTCCAGGACTGTCACAAGTGCAACTTTCGCCCTGACCATGAACATTCAGCTGACAAATCCTGAAAGAGGACCAACGTTTATCAACAATTTGCAGCTGATGTGCTTGTGGGGTCCTACTATCAACCTCCCTTGTGGTACAGGCTTCAACTCTGCTGCTGGCGTGGTCGGTGCAACTGGTACCACAGGGTTTGTCATCCCAGCGTCCCAGACTATCAACTGCCCGATCAACAACCTGGCTATCCCAGGCTCCTGGGGTGTAGACTTCCGGCAGCCTTGCAGGATTGTGGCTACAACGTTCTGGGGCAGGGTTACTGAGTTCAGTCAGCTTACTCTGGACTTTTCTTCGCCTATCATTTTCACAAGAATCAACGATTGCGCCCTTTGGAGTGTTAGCTGCTCCCAGCCGACTGGAAACCCACGTTGGCAGCCAGTTGTCAGTGGTGGTCCATCATCGCTGCGCATCTGTGGTACTGACACCAATGCTGCTGTCCCTGATCAAACATTCTCCATAGCTTTCTCTGGCGGCTGGATTGGTTCTGGAGACCAACCAGGGGACTGCAGCAGCCCTGTGACGGTGAGACAACATCTGCTCATCTGCAATTGTGCTGCAGCAAATGCAACCACTGCATACATGCAGTAGTATTGATATTCTCAGCTTGTCCTTGAACAAGTCGTTCACCTGTTTATGATATCTGCTGTGTTGAAGTGTGCCTAGCTGCTCCTCGTGGCACCACCTGGCAGACCTTCTCACTGCTGCTTGCAATGAACTCCCACCTCCCTGCAGGCCACATGCACGTCTCAGCTTGTGCTGCAAAATTCAGGAGCTGCAATTGGTACCAGCGGTGGCGGGCAGTCGGCGTCTTTGACTGTTACAGCCGTTCCGACCAACTGCCCGACACCAGCACCACCACCAGCACCCGGTACTCCCGCACCGTCGCCGGCCCCACCGGATAGCTCGCTTTTCAGCAACAATGGGATTGCAGCAACTATACGTGTTACGGGAACCTCCATTCAAGGAAGCTTTGGCTGGGACATTGAGAGCTCAGTAAGCCCCGCAACGCAGTCTCTTGCGCTTGGAAGCACAGGCAAGACTACCTATAACGTCCGTGTTGTTCGGGAGAACTCCGACGATGCGGAGCCCGTAAGGTACATTATCAACGGTGAAATACAGGTCACAAATTCCAATTCCAGGAGGGTCGGCATTGCAACTGTCAGTGCTGTGTTGGATGATGCCAAGGTACCGGCAACATGTCCCACCAGCCTCCCTGCCCAGATGGACCCTGGAGCTTCAATGACGTGCACCTTCCGCCTGCAGTATAACAGGCAGACAACTCCTGGTCTTCTTGATGCCGAGGTCGTGCAGACAGACACAGCCGTGAGGGTTGCAGCTCAAGATCAGGCGCCTTTCACCTTTGCAGAGGCTGATACAAGTGAAGCGAGTGCTGCTTGTGCGTCTGTGAAGATGACGTTTGCTGCCAATGCTGGCATGAACTTGCAGAAGCTGGCTGACGTTGGCAGTCCTGTGCTGCCTGTTGATGGTCAGACTGTCAGGGTGTGTGGTACCACGGACTTTAGGTTTGATGTGGAGGTTGCCCCATCTGAACCATTAAACTGTGGAACACAACCGGTGAGTGTTATCGCTGATGCTGTGGCTGCTGCTTTTGGTAGTGTCTAGGTGAAGAACTTAAAACAGAGTGCACATAGAGAGGGTGCATAAGCAACACTGAACTCTACTTTGGTATAGCAAGTGACGAGGGTGAAGCGTGGTGGTCTACCGATACTTGTGCCAACTTGCCAGCTGAAGCTTCCTGCCTTTGTACAGAAGATATGTGATCGCAAACCTTGCAGTCTATTGCTGTCTGTTGAAAAACAACCAGGTCTTCACGATCATATACCATTCTTGCTGCCGTTCTCAGGTTGTCAGTACAGCAGTTGTCACTCCTGACAACGAATCCAGTGGCCCTGTGCGTCAAGCAGTCACCACTGCCAATATTGCAGTGACTGGCTGCTCAGGATTCTCAGAGTCACCTGATGATGATGATGATGTTGTATCAGATGCTGGCGATGCTGATACAGGCGGGTCTGATGGTGTAACAGTCACACTTGGCACAATATCAACTGCAGCTGTAGACAGGGCACTCTGGGCGCTCAGAATAGTACCTGTTGGCGTCAGCAATGGTGTTGTGGCAAAGGCAAGGGATGAGGAGTTGGCTGATGGGTTGAAGTTCAGGATGACTTACACCAAGAGGAGTCAAAGGGTAGGTTGCTGCAGTGTTAGTTATCCGTACTGCTGCTGTCACCTTTCAGATGAGTCTCCTTGTCAGCTGCCACACTGTAGTCGACAATGGAACAGGCACAGCACGCTCATCAAGTGCTAGCAGCATGGTCAGCTCAAGGCGATGCAAATGCTCTGATAACATTATGTCCTACCCTCACTTGTGCAGATGACCCAGTACTCAGGCAACCTGACCATTGTCAACGGCGGCAACACTCCAATCACAGTTGACAGTGTCTCAGTGGAGCTTGTGGATAGGATGTCACCGCTGCGTGCTGTAGTCGCCCAAATCAATGTAGCATGCCCCAATGAAGTAACCCCATCCGCTCCGCTCAACATCTCAGCGAATGCCGAACAGACATGTTCGTTCGCTCTTTCAGCACAGATGGGCGGGGAGATATCCGCCACAATATCTGTGGTCGAGTTGGGTGATTCAGTGCAGAGCAAGCCCGAGGTCGTGAGCAGCTTCTTGGCAGCCTCAAATGAGAATGAATGTGCAACATTGATATCAGGTCTGGGAGCCAGCTCACTGCTGAGTGGTGGCAAAATGTTTGTTGATGGCTCACTGGAGGAGACCGAGGTCTGTAGCTCTGGCAGCAAGGAGCTCACTTTTTCACTGGGCAGTACTCCCAACGCCCCTTGTGGCACTTGGCCGGTGAGTACGGAAGCTGGTGGGTTTAAGAGTTGCACTTGGTAGACTGGTAGACTAGTGGAGCTGCTTTGATGGCAGTGCAATGCTGTAGATTAGGATACTCAGTGGTAGAGAGTCCTTGCGCATTAACATTGTTATAGATCTTGTAGAGCATGCCCAGCCACTTTTGCCTGGGTTCTACCTCCCCTTCAGTGTGGTGCGTAGTGTGTACTGACAAGCTTGTGGTGTGCTTTATAATATAATGCAGTTCCTGACCCTTGCTCGACTAGTACCCGACAACAGCAGCACTAGCAGCCCTGTGACCTCATCAGCATCTGTTGACATACAGCTCACTGGCTGCTCTGATGATCAAAAATCTCTTGGGCTGGCTGAGATCTCACGATTCAACACCTTCAAGTCGCGTATCATGAAGTGGAGTGTGAGGGAGACAGCCTCTCCGGCAATTGAAGGCTCCACCATGGTATATGAGCCTGATGGGGACAATACTGTGTCTGTCAGTGTGCTGTACTCCAGGCAATTTGAAGGTGGTACGACGCTGTCGCTGAATGGAGTTGTTGGTGTGGAAGCCAGTGAGGATCCACCATCGTCCAGAAATAAAAAGGTGAGGAGATAGTGTTGATGTTATTGAACTGTTGCTGCTGACTAGAAGCACCAGGCTCTACAGGGCGGCAGTAGGCCGATTCCCTTCTAAGTAGAGTGCCTTGTTGCTGCTTTCTGCACAGCAGCTTCTGCTTGCCCCTGTGCTGGGCTGCTTCAAGTTACGTGCGTTGACAAGCCTACTTTCGTTGCTGTTGTTGCTGTTGTCTTGGCCATGATCTGCAGATGCTGGTAGTGCCACTTTGTGTGAATGGGCAGGCATGCTCACCCTCTGAAGTGGACCTGACCTGTGGATCTACAGTCAACAGCGGCAGCCTCACTTGCCGCTTCAACAGACACCGTCTGCCAGTGGCATCTGGTGTCTTGATGCCCCTGATGCGCTTTGCTGAAGATGATCAACTTGCTTATCCTGCAAAGGTCACTGTGTACGACCCGAACACATCAAATGGCCGCAGGACTTTTGGCAGGTGTGCTGTGCTAACGGACGAACAAAGTATTACTGCACCTGCCAGGGTTGCAAAGTTGAACGAAGTCAACGCACCTGGCAAAGATCCTGTCTGCTCTGCATCATGGCTTCACACATACAAGCTCAGGTTCAGTGGCGTGTCGTGTGACGGCGGTGCATATGACTTCACAAGCCAGGCCAAAGCAACACCAGCAGATGGCGTTGCAGCAGTGGCGTCTGGTAGATTGAGCTTCTCCGTGTCTTGCTAACAGTATGATGCTGATTGGTACAAGAGCAGGGCTGCTGTAGATGTAGTAGCACACGCATTGGTCATACTTTCGATATACGGCTGTGCTGTAGCAGCAGGTGTTGTGCGCAATGAAATGACAGCATCCTTGGATGTTCCTGTTGTGTGTCATTTGCTGGTACCCGTTGTTATGCGGGGTTGTTTCTTCTAGCAGTGAACCCAATCTTGGACTTGGGCATGTCCAAGGCTACGGTCTTCGCAGCTTTGGTGTTGAGCATGCTGCACAGCATATGATTGCTGGCGAGCAGAAGCAAAGCTGTTTGACACCGTTGGTACGAGTGAGGAAGTGGAGCAGTGCATGGTTCTTTGGGTGAAGTACTGTGGCAAACTTGAGCACTTTGTATTTACAGAATGTCTTTCATTCTGCTGCATTGGTCTTTTTCAGTTCAACATAAGCTTTGGTCGCTGCATCAGGATTCGGTCCACTGAAGCTTCCGTACGTGGCCTTGAATCTTTGTCTGTATGCACATTGATTGATTTGATGCTTCCAAACCTTGACATTGTGTCTGCGGCTTGCTCCAGGCAATGATTGGCATGTTGGCAGTCATGCTCGTTGACTTGTTGTTGAGACCTTGAACTGTATATATATGTATATGCTGTGCAGTATAGCTCTAAGCAGGTTCTGCCTTTGCTGCTGCTTGTGGACGAGTTTGCATGGGCTTGCAATGAGCATGGTGGTTTGCCATAATATGCCAGAGCATTCTCCTTCAGACCCCATGGCAGTCTGATTCTCTTTTTGCGTATTTCTCAGAAGTGTTTGGTACGACTTTGGAGCAACTTGGGTTGGACCATGGCCAGGCATTGCAGCAGAACTTGAGCTGCAACCTTGTGGTTGACTTTGCTGGACTTCGGACTGCATGATATTAACAAGGGGTGCAGAGTTGATACCCCCTTGGGTGTGTCTCCTCAGTGACTTCATGACTTCACTGTGCTTGCTCACACTGCTAATTGCTTGCAGCTCCCCTTATCAATAGTTGAAGAGCATTCCTGCGAAGTGTCACATGCAGGGTGGGCATTTGGTTGTGATACAGCACAGCTCCAGGGCTCAGCATCAGACAATATCACAGCAACCACCAACCCCAATGCTGACTGCTGTCTTCGACTGCCACAGCAACCCCCTTTTGACTTGATGTGGTATGCTGCACTATGCATGTGTTCGTTGATTTGACGTGTGTGGTTGTGACCTTATCTAATCCTGGATGCACAGGCTGCTTCACCTCTAGTTAATCCTGGATGCACAGGCTGCTTCACCTCTAGTGCTCACAAACGCAGATAATGGTATCAATTGCAGGATGATTTGGTTGTTGGTGTCCTACACCGTCAGCACAATGGTCGCCAGCCCTGCTGCTTTGTCTGGCATGTCATGCGGTAACTGCCTGGTCCTGGTACATAGGAAGTTGTGAGGTGTTGTGTATGGGATGTCGTAGTCCTGACCAGCCTATTGGCAAACCAACTGCATGGGGGAGTACATTTGCGTCGGCAGCATCTTGTGCTTCCATGTTACTTGAGGTCAGCATTGCTGCTTGCAGCAGATACATCTGACTGGAGTATGCTTGTGCATCAGATGAACGATATGCCCTCCCATCTTGATCAAATCATGCAGACTGCCCTTCAGCTATCTAATGGTGTCTGGCCTATCAGTGCTGCTGCTTATTTTGACTGTGTCTATAAGTCATCGCAATCTGTGCAGCACTTGTCAATGGTGTGCTATCACGTGAAAGCCACTCCAAGTTGGCTGCACCGCAGCGAATCGCCTGGTGTTGCACACGGTTTAGGATCAAATCTGGTTCTGTTAAGTGATGTTTGTTGTCAGGTCTGGCCATATGCTGCTGCGTTGGCAGTGTGGGTCAATGATGAGAGTTGTGATTTTCTACAGCCATTGAATTAGTGTATATGACGCGTAGTAGTTGTGTGTACTAGTTGATCGACTCACAATCTTCTATTGCAGGCTCTGCCAGCTCCATACACTGTGTTGCGCTCCCTGATACAGCTGTGATTATTTCACTCAACTTATGTACATCCGGTGGGGCCACAGGATCAGCGTGAGTACCTAGGTACCTAGGCCTGGTGGTTGAGCCTGTTGACATTCCATTTGATGGAATCCATCGCGTATCTGTCAGGGAGTGAAATGCCCAAGTGCCATATGGCCGGAGCGGGTTTTTTTTTTGATTGTGGTTTTAAGGTTCTCGTAGGAGTGACTGTGGTGATACTTTCAGGTAATTTGAGGTCCATGTTAGAGGACTTGCTTTGCAAAAATGCAAACTTACTTTAATGACACGGCCCCAGTCCATGTTGTGCAGCTATTCTAGGCATCTTGTAGGTTGCGTGGCTAAGTCTTTCATAGGAGTGCCCACTGTAACTTACTCGAAGCAACTAGTGGGTGTCTCTACTACTACTAGTAACACAAAATCGCCATCTAATGTTCAACATGAAGAAGCATATCACGGCTGACTTTGGATGTGTACATCATGTATGTATATGTGTGTGTTGTGTACATGGGGTAACCGCCCACATTGCGCCACGCTGTGCCCACCAGGTGTCTGCCTGCATGATCATGAGGCCTTCTCAGCACAGTGCTTGGCCGTCTTGGCCCTCATGCTGAAGGTGCGCCGTGCGATCCCAGTAAGATGATTGCATGTGACTTCCGGCGCTGACACTAGATCGCTTTGAGCCGTTGCGGTTTGTTTCCTAGTCTTGAGTGTTGATCACCTGGGCTCCCGCCTGAACGGACGTTCGCATCATGCAGGGTGCCATGCCGCACTCTTTGTCTGCTACGCAACCTTAAGCTAAAGTTGCACTAGTACTACAACGCGTTGTTTGCATGATTAGTGTCTGAGCTTACCAATAGAACTGGCACCAGCTGCTGCGAGCCCGATCTCCTTGGGCGGTCAGTTGTGAGACTGACTGGGGACTGACCTGAGCAACACCTGCAACCTGTGGCAGTGCTCACCCTGCATTCACTTTGTCATTCTGAACAACGAAGCACTCCAGACGCTGCGTAGCAGCTGTGGTGTTCGGAAGGCCTCTCGAACATTAGCAACTTCTTACGACATTATGCATCTATAACTGATCTGATAATTGGTATAGCGAATCTGCTGTCTTTTGCCGTCTAGACCCCTCGTGGTTGCTGCCAACGTACCACAGCATAGCTTCACTGCCTCGGAACATCGCCACCCGCATGGCTGTGCTTCTGTACCCGCCCAGGTGTAGTCCGAACATGTGTGTATAAGACTTAGGAGCTTTCGGACTCCTGCTCGGTCAGTTCACAGGTACGTTCTGGCAGAACACAGCTGTAAGAATGCTTGTTGTGTTGTTTCCTTTCGTTGCCCAGCTGCATTCTCGCATTATCAGCATCGTACACTAAACTGCATGGAAACACATACAATGATGCAAAAAAGCTGGTTTATGTGGCAAAGATGCTTGGTTATGGCCCATACTAAGCACAGCAGCAGCAGCACAAGGTTGCAGTACTATGGCTTAAAGTGCTTTCAAACGCAATACATGTATGGGATAAGGCTTACCTTTCGCCTGCTGCATTGAATCTGCAGGCATGAGCTTGGATCCAGGGACGGATGCATGCGTTTCAGCAGAAGACAATCCTCTGCAGAGTCCCTTTGCATCATTCCACATAACTGCTGCAGATGACATATTCAGGCCGGCAGATGGTGGTTATTCAACAGCTGCTGCAGCAACACCAGCAGTAAAACGTATCTCAGGTTCCCCGCTGCCCCCCATAGCTGACCAGACAAGCTCAGACTTGCTTGATATTGACAGTCCGAGGTCAGCAACAGCAGCCACACTTGGCACTTCAACAAGTGTCCCGGGAACTGCAGCAAATACGCTGAATAGGCGCTCTTCTACTGCCGATGCAGACAAGAATCTAGCACAGGCTATCTCTGACATGGACAAGGCAACGGCAGTGCCCAATGCTGACCCAATGAGCAAGGCAGGCAGCCGAATTTATCGCTCAGCATCTGGAGCATCAAACAGAAAGAAGCGACTCATACCATTGAGACAGGTGCGGTGTTTCGAACAAGGACAGTAAGCACAGGCTCTACCATGTTCCTATTCCGTATTGTAGTTTATCCATGACCAGAACTGCCGTAATCAGCTCTCACCCAAAGGCTATCTGGCTGATCCTCTAGTTGCCAAGCACTTCTCTCACACTTCTAAGCTGCTTCTTACTAATTTCAATAGTCTGGAGCCGTCAGCTTGCTAGACAAGTGCAAGCAATTCCTTCTGTTGTTTTGTGTATTCAGGTCCTACGTCACTCCTATGAGTACCATGGCTTGAATGAGCTGTTCATGTTCTGCATCACCGCCCTAGCAGTCACCATGGTCTTGTACTGGCACTGGGGCAGTTACACCGGCATTTTCAAGGCATCTTTGCAGCAGAGCTTTCAGGAGTATGGCGATCCTGACTGGCAGATGCAGTTCATGAAGAACGTGGACACCATGTATGATGCCGTGGAGTACAGTGTGGGCTGGCTGGAGTTCTGGCTGAAGAGAGCCGAGGACATGAGTGAGTGGTCGACTAGGCATTTCTGGCTCCATGTGCCACTAAAATGCAACCTGATCTGTCCAACACCCAGTCCAATCATGTTGAATGTACTCCTTAGCATGATGTTGGCCTTGCCACTGGCGGCGCTGAAGACGTACGTATGCCTAACTCTTTGATGCCATCGTATGCACTTTGCTGTTTGATGCAGAGCTGCCAGAGAACATAGTGCGAGCTCAGGAGTATGCAGATGTACAGTATGTGCGCATACTGGCCAACCTGGATCGAAACTGTGATCCAAACTTTCACCCACACCTCAGCTGCTATAAGGATGACCCTTTGTATGAAGCAATGTTCAGGGGTGAGCAGCCATATGGTCCGTATTTTCTCAGTAACCCTCGGAACCAGTATCCATGCAGATCTGGAAGCAGGAGTTGCTTGAACCCTGATCTGGATGTTCGAGGCTATGCCAATCTGCTGGAGTGGGCCGGGTGGGAGAATGTGCTGCATCTGGGCAACAGAGACTCAGTTGCTGTTAGTAAAGACAACTACTGGTGGGCCTATACTGTTCTGGCACCCAAGTAAGTGAGCACGGTGCAGTCACCTACAGCAGCTGGCAGCACTCGTGTGTTGGCTTGGTTCCTACAGCAATCGTCCAGGGCTTGCCATGATATACCTGGGCAGTAAGCATATCGTATGTCGTATACCAAGTAACAGATCAGACATGCCGTGCAAGGTTGTGTTGGCCTGCACCTGCATCATTGCTACTGGTTTAATTACCTGTTGGCTGCTGCATCTTTAGGTACTACGGACAAGATGCCTCCAGGGGTGATTACATCGGTCGTATGTACAACATCACCCGCCAGACCAGCCTCAACTTTGACAACTGTGATTGGCTGGACAGCAACTGCAGCATTAGCCCCAACCCTTGCTCTGGTGTGCTCTTGAAAGACTGGTTTGCTGATGCAGCGATGTGTCCAAACGGTTCAACCACAAGGGATGTGCGGTTGGCGGGTCCTGGAATACGACGAGGCAACCGCACCTTTGCGCGCAACCCAACAGCAGGTACAGCATACCCAGGTAGGTCACCAAAGTGCACCCACCGGTGGTGGTTTGGAAGTCTCCATTCCACGACAGGGTGCTTTGCAACAGTTGCAGCCTTATCGTACTAGTAGTCGCATGTTGTAAGCAAACCCAACAAGCTGTTGACCTTCCCAAACTCCAGGCTGTGCGAGGTGAGGTATAGCAATCAGACTGTTGACCATCAGCTGCATGGTTCTTGTGCTGCCCCAGGTAAATCAGACATCCTGGACCTCAAGCCCTATCTCAGCAAGTACGCCTACAGCATTGTGGTGGATGTGATGGCAGCCAACACTCTGGGTGACTTGATTGACACACGCTTGGATGATAAGTATGATGCTATCAGGGACAGAGCTCTGTTTAGTTTGATCTTTCAGAGATCTGCAGCAGCCTCAGAGACACCAGACAGAGTCATGTGGCAGGTGGGCACTGGGATCAGCACAACTTGTATTGCTACAGTGCGGGTGTACTGTGGAGTGTCCAGGAGATTAGCTGTCATACATGCGTCACTGGCAATAGCAGTATCGCTGACATGGCTGAACTGTTGCTGACTGCATGTCAGATAGTCCTGCACGATTGTGTGTGGTCCTGGGCACATGGACCCTCTCTGCGTAAACGGCAATATTATTTCCTGCTGGGTGCGTTACAACATGGCATTTCTTGACCACCTCGTGTCGCAAATTAGGACGTTGCCTGGACTTCTTGCATGCTGTTGTACTTCAATCATTACAGCACTTCTGTGACGGGTGATGTTGCATCTGTGTTTCTGTTGTGTTGCAGATCACTACTACAGTCCCGGTGCGCACCAGCTTCTACGCATACTGGACAGACAAAGTGCGCATTGGGTTTGAGATACTGCTCTTAGTCTGTGTGGCTGTGGTGCTGTCCACCCAGGTAGGCACATGGTTTGACTTCTTGCCTGCTTAGCTGTCCAGCGTCATATGATGTCTGCAGGCCAGCCAGCTCACCATTTGTGCCAGCATAGCCCGCAGCATGGATAACCTGATTACTGTGCTGGGTACATAAGCATACTTCCTGTCGGGTATCAGCATACTGCTGCATGTTGTTTTGTTGATTGCCGCAACAGGTGTGGCAGTTTCGTATCTGTCAGATTCAGTTTCGGTCTTGGAAGCCTTTCTTTGCTCACTACTGGAATGACTATGAGGTGGTCAGGTACACGAGCTGGTAGCTTAGGGATTGCTCACGACCTCTAGATGCAGACCTCACACTGCACAGTGCTTCAGTGTACACATCAATCTGCATGTCTTATTTGCTGTTGAGGCGCAGTATATATCATCAGATTTGGGTTCTTCTGCAAGTAGCTTTGGTTGTCCTCAAGTTTTTGCTGCTTGCCACGATGGGGTTTGTGTATTGGAACATACTCTTTCCGGTGTTGCTTGATGTGTACTCATCCTGTTGTGTTGGGTCTGTGGTGGCTCTACTAGAGCAGCACAAAACTCTGACACATGCTCAAGGCTTTGGTGCGATAGCCAAACTCCTTGCCATGAAGCGAATGTTGGAGGCGGGCAACCATCAAATAGCATGTTTTTGTCCTGCAGTACCTTGC
>LWCB01015613.1:0-13985 GCA_001630525.1 Coelastrella sp. M60 | reverse complement strand
GAAAGTGAGGAAAGAACGCTCTATATCTGTTTGGCTATCAATGTTGCCTCACGAAAACTGCCTCGCAGGTGTATCGGCGAGCAGATACATCCACAGCACCAGTGTTCGGGCATCAATGAGAGGTCAAAGACAGAATTGAACGAGCAAAGTAAGTTGTCAGGAGCATGTGGCGGCACAAGCGGCCCACAACGCAGAGCACAGGAATGCATTGCCTATGTCCGGGACTTGCAGTCAGTGATTTGATCTTGCTTGGCTAGTAGGCTTTCACGCAGACAACTCTGAATCCGTGCAGCCAGAGTGGCAGGGCAGCTGTACATAGCGCATGCAACATATGCGGGTTCCTCGCAGTATGCCAGCATTCACCAGCATCCGTACATGTACTTCCAGACAGACTGACACGAAATCAGATAACTGGTACACAAACGCTAAAGCCGATGCTTGTGCTAGAGTGTTCAAAGCACAGCCGGCCGTGCGGTGCGGTGCTTGTGCTAAAATCAACGAGGGCGAGTGCAACAAGGATTAGTTCTGCTTCGTAGATTCCTATCCCTCCCCCCCGAACTTGGGCAGAAGCGACAATCAATGCAGTCCAGTGGAGGATCTACAACAAAGCAGTGCGGTCACTACTTGACATGTACATGGTGCTGATGTCAGCAGTAATTAATAATCTATGCAGGAAAAGAGTATCACCAACAGAACAGAAGGCTGCGGAACAAAGTCTGCAGGTAGTGTATCGGCTCTCAGATGGCGATTGATGAGCCTGCGGCTTGAACAGCGATAAATATAGTCGTAAATATAGTCGCACAAAAACGTTGCGTAAAACAGGTGTCGAGCGTAGGAGATGGTCAACACAACTATCTGGGAGCTCTGAACCTCAAAACCTATTAGGAAAGGAACCCACCTACGCTGTCCCGGCACTTGTCGCTGTCACTGCTCCTGTAGCGTCTAAGGTCAGGTGTGCGATGCCACTTTTGAAGCGCGCTGTCGCATCGTGAATGCGTGAACAAGCGCATTCAACTGTATGTGTCCATCCACTGACTTTAGGAGCACCGCCGGTTATACCCTCAACATTCTGCAACCAGTTTGGATTGCGCATCAAAGGCCTAATATGGCTTTTAAGGTGCTTGAACGATGCATTGCCCCGGAGTGCAGATAGTACACACAACATCACCAACGGCGTACTACGTCTCCTTAGGAGCGCAAAGTAAGTTTTTATTTGTGACGCAGACATTCTGCACCCTACGAGCCTGTCACCTTGTGCCCATCGTTTTCACCGGGAACTGAGTTCCCACCAATACCGATGCTCTCACCACGTGCTGTACTCTACCCTGCCGCAGGACGCCGCCTCTGACAACGTTTGCTTTGAACGTATAAACAGGGCTGGCTGCAGCGGGTAACCCGCTGCAGCGTCAAGACAGTCAAGCTGACTCTCAACATCCCACACCAGTACGATTCCAGTGGTATGGACGGCCTCGGCAGCTTCATGCAGCATGATATGAACATGACAGGTCCTACTGGCCAGCTGCCTCAAATGCACCCGGCCGGTATGGCTGCATCTGCTGACCCAGCTGTTCATGCTCTGCTGGAGCGACTCCATCAACTGGAGAACTACAAAAACCACTTGGAGCATGAGAATAAGCAGATGCACCAGCAGCTACAGGTTCTTTCTGGCTTCTTGAATGTCGTCAGCACATCTGTACGCACTACCGAGAACATGCTATTCTCATCAGTGCCCAGCAACGAACCGCCGCACATGCACATGGCTGCTGAAGGATCTCAGATGCAGAGCACGCTCCCTAGCAACAGCACCTTGACAGCGTTGGCTGGTACCCATATACCAACACAGACTCCCACACCAACTGGCATGCAGCGCCACCCCTCAATGCTCAACACCAGCAACCCAAATGCAAGCAGCGCGGGTGTCTATAACGCAGCACAGCCGCCTGCCGTGGTACCACAGACAACAGCTGTTGATGCCGCCGCCGCAGCAGCAGCACCTGCTGAAGCACCACAGCAACCACCAAGTGCAGCTCCTGCAGCAGCAGCAGCAGCCAACAACTCTGCTGTAGCCAATGGTGACAATGCCAATGGAGCAGCAGCAGCAGCAGCTTCAGCCGCTGGTAGAGAGAGTGCCAGTGGCGCAGGTGGCCCTGGGTACCGCCGCAGATCTTCACAAGCTGAGCTAGCTGTCATGGACGCAAACACTGCCGCTGGTGCCAATGGCAGCAGGAAACGTGCTCGCACCGAAGCACCACCATCACCTCAACCCCCCTTAGCCTCAGTAGCTGCTGCCACAGCAGCCGCAGCAGCTACGTCGTCGGCAGCGCTCACAGCTGCAGCTGCCGCCGCCGCCGCTAACTACTTGCCAACCCAACAGCAGCAACAGCAGCAACAACAACAGCAGCAGCAGCAGCAGCAGCTTGCGCAAATGCAGCAGATGCAGCAATTGCAGCAGCTGATGCCGTTGGGGTTTGGAGGATCTGAGATCATTCTTAGGCTCACAAAGGTTCATGGAAAGACCGTGCTGCATGGCGATCCAGTGATGATATACCGGGTGGAGCTGACAAGGAATGGGGTTTTTGAAAAGTACCTCTTCCTGCCCAATGATGCCATCCCGGTATATGGGATAAGGAGCTGGTCACACAGAGATGCTATACCACCCGAGCTGCTCAAGATGGTAAGACTGCTGCAGTAGACCAAAACTTCACTGTTCCTTGTTGTTCTCCTCTTGACTTGACCGGGAACAGAACATGCTTTGCATCGAATCAGGATTCTCAATTGGGAGTTGATTGTTTAGGAAAGGAGTCTGTGTGCCGCTGTAGTACCAGGTCCGCCTGTTTGTAGGTTGCAGTAGTATAGAGATGTATCACTGACGCTGACTGCATCTGCTGTGTCGCTGATTGACTTTTTGCCATAGGTTGAGAACTGCCTGACCACCAAAGCTGTTGCTAGTGAGCAGTATGTTGAGGAGATCAAGACCATGAAGGCCTACATGTTGCAGCAGTGTCCTCATCTAGCACGCTGGGGGCTTGGCAGCAACAAGGTGGGTATTGTGATCACAAACATATGCAGCAGGGCCATCAACTTGTAATCAAGCAGGAAGATCTGTTGCATACTGCCTATCACACTACTGTGGTTTCACCTGCTGTGTTGCTGCCAGCTAGCATAATGCACACCCAGTTGGGGGCTTGACAAGCAGCTGTTGGGATTGTAAGCGGCTGTTTGCAGACATGCACCGCCGCATGATGTATTGCTTTGAGGTACAAGGGTGCTAATGTGATGTGGTCTGCTGACTGTTGCCTCTGCAGGTGCGGCTTGTGACAGAGAACGGCATGAGGGATCTGGTGACTCGCCTGCACAGGACAATGCAGAAACATGGGACAGTTGTACTGCCAAAACAGTGAGTATAATCACTGCTGTTTGAGATTGCACTAGATATCGACGATATGCACTGCATGAGGCATGATGGGGCTTTGTGAATGTTGTCTCTTTATACAGCTTCCTGAAACTGCACAGGCGCATAGGAAAGCTGACACATGATTGCTACTTGCTCTGTTGACATCAGCATCAAGATAAGCTAGTACCAGGTAGCCAGGCAGTGCACTTGAGCACACAGTAATGTCCAATCTGCTGTTGCACGAGACCTGGTATAACTCAGTGGTGCCCCTGCTGCTGCCCTTCCCAACAACGTTCTATTCTGAACAGGCTCGAGGTTGACCTCAGCTGGATCACAAGTCCTGATCTCCTGCAGATTCCCGTACAGGCCTGGTCGGCACCCGTCTACTCGCGCCGCTTGGCGAACCCAGCCGACGAAGCGTATGCTGCGATCGCAGCTCCGTACGGAGTTCCCGTGATCGCAGCAGCGGCAGCCGGCAGCAGCAGCGGCCTGGGACCTGCGACAGACAATAGCCCGTCCGCTTCAGGCATCACCGCCAACGGGCTCGCCAGCGGGGACATCTACCAGCAGCAACAGATGGTTCCGTGTCCACTGCCGAGCATGATGCCAGTCATGATGTCCGGCGCAAACGGCAACCAGCAGCAGCATTTCAGCAATGCCATGTACTACAGTGCGCAGGACATGGCGATGCAACAGCACAGCATGATGCAGCAGCAAGGGCTACCCCCAACAGGGTTGCAGCAGCACAGCCTGCAAGCACATGCAGGGGCCCTTGGACCAGCTAACACCATCACTGCTGGCAGTTTTGCAGCCAACGGCTATGCTGTAAACCCTGGAGCTCCCGGTGCAACCGTCATTGATGCTGGTGTTCACGGCAGCAGGACTGATCTCCATGGCACCTTGATGCCGCATGGCTCCTCAGCAGCTTCAACAGCGATTGATGGTGTGCTGCCATCTGCTGTGATAGACCCTGCAGTTCTAGCAGGTATGCCAGCACCTCTGCTAGAGCAGCAGCAGCCTCACCAGCCACAGCAGCCGCAGGAAGCACAGCAAGAAGCTGCAGCTACTGCTGATGAAGATGCTGCCAATCAGCAGCAACAACAGCAAGAGCAGCAGCAGCAGCAGCACGGGGTCCCAGCACCCGTTTCACCCGTTCTCGAGCAGCAGCCAGGGCAGGGGCAGCAGCAGCAGCAATCGCCAGGTGCTGCTCGTAGCAACGGGAGCACGGATAGTACCATGGCTGATGCAGTAGCTGGTCTTCAGGCTCTTAGTAGACAGCAGCAAGCGGCTGTACAGCAGTGTCCTGACCAGCAGCAGCAGCAGCAGTGTGATGCGTCCAAGAAGGCTGGTGATCTGCTACCGGAGAGAGACCAGCAACAGCACCAGCCTGCTGCCCTAGCCCAACAGCAGCAGCAGCAGCCGCAGGCTGCAGTTCAGGAGCCTTCAAACTCCAGGCAGGGTTCAGCACCTTCACCTGATGCAACTGTGATCTGCAATACTGCTGTCACTGCTATCGCCGTACAGCAGTAAGACCAGCACTGGTATGCTGTATTTACAAACCATGTATCTGCAACCTTGGGCAGTGCATTAGTGGTTCTGTGCGACTGACTGACAGTTTTGACACTGTACCGCTGGAGCTACACCAGCTCTCTCTTGCATTCTGTCGAGTATACTTGGGTTGATAGATAGTAAGCTGAATCCATGGTATGTGGGCAATTGGTTGCCTGCACGCTCACAACAGAACTCAATCAGCGAGTATCTGCTGAGGTTTGTTACATATGTTTGCAAGAGACAATATTCAAAGCTGAGCGACCTGCAATGAGTGTGCCAGCTGAGGTTGCGCATCAGCTGCTAGTGCTACAGCAGTGATGCAAGGAGCTCAGCAGCGCCTGCTGTAGGGTTCTTTGTTGGTGCTGTATACATCTGGCCGTATTGAAGCAACTTCATGGCAGATTTTGTGAGAGTAGTGCGTTGCACAGAGAAGTGTCTGAAGCGTCAATGTGTCATTTGAGCTGTTCCGCAGTGAGATTGGCTGTTAGGACATTTGTCTTGACATTCGAAAGGATGTGGTGGATTGTGCATATTGTGCAAAAGCGGTGTGTGGTGAAAAGAAACCGACTTGCCTTCATCCCATATGTTGAAAGGCACAGATCGTTGCGATGCAAAACTAGATTTGTTGTGCCGTTTGTCTGCCAATTGGTCCTGGCAGCTTATAAGTTTATATGAGTTGCGGATAGCTAAGTACCTGATGATTAAAAGGTGGTCGTGAGAACAGAGCTGAGCTGTTACTATACCAGTCTGCCTGGCTGATCAGCACATGACCAATTGTGGATGCATTTGCTCTATTGGACCACTTTGTTGCTGCATGTGTTTTATGGTCATGCAGTGTCGGCCTCACCTGGCCATTACTACTGCAGGCGCCTGCTGTGTATGTCTGTACGAGTCTAGAGATTAGCTGAGAAGAATACAGTGCTCTGGAGGGGTTTTGCATGATAGCTGCATGACTGAGAGCAATAGCAGTCAAATCGTGTGTGTTGAGGAGTGTGTGCAATCGACTGTAAGCAGTGCGTATTTGCAAGTATGATTGCATACTGAGAGCGAGGTGTGTGGTTGGTGTGGTTTTTGACCCTACAGCAGCCCCCCGAGTGAGGCAGCATGTGCTGTAGCTGTTTCGAGTGCAAGATTGGCAAGTCTCACAGGATCAAGTGCAGTACCAGTAACGTGGTCGAGCTGACGAGCCACTTGTTACGCGCCTGAGATCTCTTGTGATGTAACATGCATATGATGTTTCTTCTGAGTATTTAAGAAAGCATCGAGATGCTGGGATACTTGGTAGCTTATGACAAGCTACGTGTCTAGGTTGCTATCACCATGCCTAGCAACGCGTCCATTGACTTGAGAATGATTCATGTACCTGATTCATGTACCTGAGAGCATAGAGACACAAGCTTGTAACACGTGCTAGCTGAGCAATAATGTATGATACACTTCAGCCAAAAAACTGTCGCCATATTTGCATCTGCGCATTCGCTGCAGCACAACTACATTTATGATAATGTGATCCTGTTGAAAACCATAATTGTGACGGACGCCCATGTGGAACACAATACATACCATTATAACACCAGAACACAGCATCCTCCCTTAGGCTTTAACAACACTCTGTATAATCAGCCTCACTTTAAGGCCATGCTGCACATGACTCACTGCACCTGGTGTGTCACGATGGCCCATATGGTTGATATTCATGCCACCAACCCCAAGGCAGAAGAACTGTTTGTAACTGAATGGTGTCATTAATGCAGTAACCAGTGTATAAAGGTAAGATACGACCGCAGCAGATATCAACTACACACTACTCTGCTCTTTGGAGTAACATCAGTAGTTGTACAAGGACATTCCAACCATTCCCAGACAGACACACATGCAGGCTTCTACTGCCCTGCACAAGGCTCAGCGTGACGTTTCTGACAAGGGACGTAAGGTTCTGCGGCGGTGTGAGGTCCATCTAGAGCCCACAGGCTGCAAGAGATTGCTGATGTTTGCCAACAAGCCCAGGATTGAGAGCAGTTCCATCAACAGCCAATTACTTGGCCAAGTGCTGCCTTGCAAAGATACCAAAAGACAGTCACCAACAGCTGTTGCAGCAAGTGTTGCTGCCACTTGCTTATTCTGCCACTCAGAGGGTGCCTGTTTACATTGAGCTGAACCTGAGCTCCTTCTCGAGGAACGCAAAGCTGGAGGATCCATCACCTGCCTGCTTGAGTGCATCAGGCACAGGCAGCCCAACATACAGGTCCTACAAGAACAGCAGTACGACAAATATTGATGCCAACAGCGGTCCTGGCACTGCGCAAGTTCATTGTGAGAAAGTTTGGTTGCTTCTGTGCAGAGATGCTACAGGCAGCTGCCAGCAGATAGACTGTAGGTGAAGGTTTCGCTACTGATGCCGGAAGACACACAAATCGCACATAACATACCTTGTCATCCATCTGTGCCAGTATATCATTGGCTGCAAAGGGCAATGTGCTGTCATCATCCAGCAAGAAGCTGTGGCTGGCACTGTTACTGTGCTCCACCATTGCCTGCTTCATGCGGCCCAGTACCTGCATGCCACAGACACACGCGTCAGACATGAGCTTGAGTACAACCTGCCTGTTCAGCGCAGCCTTGAAGTGCCACCATTGGCGTTTGCCAACACACAAGGCGGTCGTAGTACGACGTGCAGTACTCATCCTTGCTACCAACAGCATTGGCGGCGCCCACGCAGCGCCCTGGCCAGCAATGTGTGTTATCCGCAACAGAAGGTACACGTGCCTCTTGTACAGTACCCTCGTCTTAACCTACCTCACTGCTGACTGTCTCTGTGTTGTACTTGTCATCCCAGTACATAGTGCTGATTCTGTACAGCTGCTGAATGGACAGCACAGGGCACAGATCCCGTGTGATGTCATCCAGCGTCTTCTTGGGCTTGTTACCAATCACCAAGAAGGTGACAGCCTGACGAATGTATTTCAATTCATCCCAGGACTCCCCCACCCACTCTGTGCCATGTTCCATAATCCAGGACTCCACCTGTATACAGCAGGGCAGCACGTAAATGTAGGACATTTACGCTGCATACATATCAGACCTTGAAGAGTGGTTGTCTGAAAGACACAAGAAGAGACACCATATGTTCTGCAACCTGTTACCATGCGTGGAATTATAGCAGCAGTCCACAAGTGTGCTTCAGCAGTAGACCTCAGACTGCACCACCAGTAACACCCCCCCCCCCCATCAGTGCCCGCTTTACAGCAGTCCAGGCAACAACCATCCAGTCAACTCACCTGTGCCAGGCCTGTCTTCACATACTCTCCATTGCTGAATGAGCAGCATTCACGCCTCAGCAGCAGCTGGTTGAAAAGCTGCACGTTCACAAAACTGAACAACTGCTTGAAAAGGGCCTGAACCAGGGGCTTGGGCACATAGTTGTCCCGCAGCTTCACCAAGAGCTCATCAAACACACGCAGAATGTCAGCCCATGCCCTGCTCTGAGCTGTAGATCCTGAGTCTGTAGGGGCTCCACCGCTGCGACGGCTGCTTGCTATTGCTGCACCACGAGCATGAGTACCTCTCGGGGTGTGGATGCAGTGGCCCTGCACCACAACACAGCAATGGGGTTGGATCAACACACTCCAGGAACAAGTGCCAGTAATGGAACGACGTTGTTGAACTCCAGCAACTATACATTGCTATCTGCAGCACAACTGCTCTGCTGCAGGTCGACCCATGATGACAAGCAGATACACCCCACGCTGCTCACCAACATCGGTGTTATGGTCTTCTTGACATTGTCTCGCATCATGGGGAAGATCTTCTGCACAAAAGCATCCAACTGCTGCTTGAACAGCAGAGCAGGGTACTTTGCCTCAACCAGGCGGAAGCCACCCACACCTCCACCATGGATGGATGCTTCACCTGCACACAAGAACTGAGCCAACTCAGCTACAAGAGCTTCACCAGACACAGTAACCACCCCTCCGCCAGATCAACAGGCTTTCAGCACTCATTACAAAGCAGATAACAGCTCAGCCCTTTCAATCTCTGAACAGCTCAGCCCTTTGGCCTCTTTGTTGTGTTGCTGTGCATGCTCGCCCAGGAAATGTTTGGCCGGCGTACACTTACCTCCCATCGGCTGCCTGCCAAAGAGTCCTCCCATGATGCTGCGTCCTGCAGCTGCTGCAACTCGCTTGACACTGCCACTACTGCCGCTAGCTGGCTTGATGTTGCGCTGTAATAGATGCAGCAGTGTAACTGTGTTGGTCAACCAGTAGGCGAGGCAAGCATTGTCGTCCTGCTGACGCTCTATCTGGCTGCCAATGACCTGCAGGCATATTGGCATCACACCAGCATCATCAGCAGCTGACAAGGAGCACAAGCAAGACAACTTCACGCACGCAAATCATGCGAAATGTCAACAACGAACACCTGACTTGTCAAAGTGCTGCAAAGGCTACATTGAAAGCATTGCACATGCCTATAGCCAGTCACAGCAACTGGTGACCCATGCAGGACCTCCTGAATTTGACAGGCTGCTGATCTGCATACCTGGATGATGCGATCAAACACACTGGTCCTGTCAGCCTGGAACGCTCTCCATTGCAAACAAGCCCTGAACACAACCAAAGCTGCCAAGGGTTTGCCTTTGTGGAAGCCCATGGGCTGTGCCAGGGCAACAAGCAAACGCTCCTCCTCCTGTTTGCGCTTCTCTTGGATAAGCTGCTGCTGCTTGGCCTGCAGTACAGCAGCGTCCAGATTTACTTACAACACTAGCACTTGCCAGAGATGCAGTTGTGACCTTTACCAAAGCTGCAATTGCAGCTTACTGAAACCTGCTACCCATCCTCCCTCATGACATATCATACACATCCAGGATGCATCTGGCTACAGAACAAGGCACCAGGAGAGATAAGGTGGCATGCAATCTGGCGCTGCACAGCCTGTGCCAGACAAGCAGTAAAGGAGTTTGGGCAATCGCACCTGCAACTCCCTTGTCTTGCGTTCCAGCTCAGTCTCTTGAGCATGCCCAGGTACTCCCACACGTTGCTCCTGACCTGGCACGTGTTCTGGACCACCCAAGCCAGCAGCTGCAGCTGCAGGAATGCCTGCATGACCACCCATGATGCTGTCCTGCAGCATGCGTGCATAACCTGGAGCGCTGGCAGAGATTTGCTGCATGAGGCCAGTGACCTGTTTGCGCATAGTAGCACCCACAGCAACATCGCCGTTTGGCAGAGTGCCATCTGGGCTGACTGCAGCTGCTGCAGCAGCTGCTGCTGCTCCAGCCGCCGCAGCAGGTGCTGCAGTTGACGGTGCATTGGCTGCTGCTGCTGCTGCCGCAGCGAGGGCCTTGCGGGATTCATCCTGCTGCTTGACCATGTCTGCTGCTGCCTTCTGAAGTCGATTGTCCAGCTCCATGACCTGTTCAAAAGGGTTGAGGGTTTAGGGAATATACATTGGCTCAGTGGTGCCAATGTGATGCCAAATAAAGTAGCATGCACGCTGTCAAGCAACCACCAAAAGCCATACAAACAAATACACACTGTTGCTTCTGTCGATGACGCATCCTTTTGGCATATGACCTGGTCAATTCAACCCACCTGAGCACGTGCTTCATCACGCTGAGCGCAAGCATTTTGCAAGCGGGTGATCAACTCATCCTTCATGCCATGGAACCGCTTGTCCAGGTCTGCCTTCTCAGCCATAAGGCGCTGGATGTAATCCTGCAGACAACAAGAAAGCTGCACTTGGCAATCGATGCGAACGATGCAAAGATTGAGGCCCAAGCGGACACTGTCCAAGTGACCACAACACACAGTATGCAGTACTCAGCGATAAGCCTAGGAGTCAACCTTGCTGACAGAAGCACCAATATCACAGACTCTGGGAGTGACTGCTGTATGCAGGCCATGACATGGAACGTTGGTGCATTGCAGTCCGCACCTGTGCAACCTTGAGCTGCTTATCCAGCTCAGACTTCTCTGCTGCCACCCGCTGGTTTTCTGAAGCAGCTGCTGCTTGCGCCTCTGCCAGCAGTGCCTGTGCTGCAGCTGCACCTTCCTTGGCTTGCCTGATCTGGCCCTGCGCCTCTTCACGCGCTGCCTCCAGCTGCTGCTGCTGATCAACACGGGCAGCCTATTGAAGCACCCATGCAACATATGTATTGAGGCATTGTCGCAGCTGGCCTAATGCATAGCCATGCTTCATTATACAAACATGCCCATGTACAGCCGCACCGTTGCCCCAAAACATCTCACTCAGACACGGCAGACACTTCCTGAGCAAAAATCGCCAGGAAACTATGACTCACCTGTATTGCTGCTTTGGCCTCTGCCAGTGCGGCCTTGAGGTCCTTGACTTCCTGACGCAGATCATTACGCTGGTTCTGCACCATCTCTAGAGTTCCCTGCACCTCCTTGAGCTGCAAAAGCATTCGAACAGACATGAGAGCCATAAGTCAGCACCCAAACAGGTGGCAGTGCAAGGCAGCCCTTGGGCCTCGACAATGGATAAGGAAGATATTATGTGCACCCACGTCTCTGGTATTTTTGGCTTGACAACAATGTACAGCAACAGCATGGTGACTCATACGGTGCAGTACTTGTCAGGCGCACCTTGTTCTCTAGCACCTTCTTGTCCTCAAGCAGCTTGCCTGCCTCGCGAGCCTCAGCTCTGAGATGACGCAGCTCAGCAACAGCTTGCTTGCACCTGAATACAACAGCAACAGAGACCACTTTCAGAACACACCATGGCCCAAGCGACTTGAGCAGCGCATATTGCAACAACTTTGCTGATGTGGAGCTTGTCACAATGTCAACTTTTGCTGCAACCACAGCTGCTCAGAAAGATAGGTGTGATTTGTGCAGTCCTACCTAAAGGAGTTCTGCAGCACCACTGCAGTGCTGCGCATGGCCTGGAACTCTGACCGCTGTACAGCACCACGCCAGTTGGACTGGATGACCAGAGCACTACGCTGGCGGCGCATATCTATATACTTTGTACGGGACAGGTAACCACGATACAGAGCCTGCACTCATCAAGCACAACACCCAGTGCTTGAGGTAAGCAGCAAACTCTATCAACCAATGGAGATGTGTTGTGAATGGAGATAGCTAAGGATCTCAGACTATAACAAGATCAGGGGGTTTGTTGATCACAGTGGCTGCTACAGCATACCAGCTACGCAAGACATGGCCACTGCTGGCTAGAGGACCTTCTCTGTCCTTTCAACATTGATGAGGATAATATTGCAGACAACCATACAAGTGCCATTCACCTGCAGCTGTGTGATGGTGTGCACCACTGCCTGGTACTGTTGGCGCATCTTGTGGCGGCGGTAAGCTGTCTGAATGGCGGTGGCTGCCTTCTCTTGCTGTAGGGCACGGCAAGCATTCCGTGCAAGCATACCACGGCCCCACGCCTGCAGCCTGACCACATGCTCCAATGCCTGCTGGTAGTGGCGGCGCGCCAAGAATCCACGAGCAAACCTCTGCAGAGACAGTGCTGCCTTGTTCAAGACCTCCGTTCGCTGCTTATCCAGGACAGCCATCTGACCAGCTCGCAGGAACACTTTGGATGTTCCCAGCTGGTAGCCCTCAATGCCGGCCTTCTTGACAATGCTTTCAGCAATTTGCCTGCAAACAAGGACAGTCAAATGCAGTCAGCTGCTGGACAACACGTGCAGCACCAGGATCGCACTTCGTTGTTGGCAGAACATGGATGGCATGTTTGAGAGATGCTCACGTGCATGTTGGTCAGCATGTAGCATAACAGTCTCACCTGTCATCTAGGTCTTCCCTGTGATACAGCTCAGGCGCAAGAGGCCAGAAGTGATCCACAAAGTCTGGGAATGGCCGCTTGTTGGGGAAACCAGCACAACTGATGCGCACGGCCTCAAGCACTCCTGCAAACCAGAAGGACACATGCTGACAGCATACAATAAACTAATCATGGTCCAGACATCATGTACTGCCAGAGCAGAAGCATCCTATCAACAGACAGCAGAACGTCTGCAACAGCTCCTTCTCCAGTGGATTTGTTATGCAGGGAGGCTGCTGACACTTGCATCACCCACCTCCGCAGCGCAGCTGATGCAGGGCATTGCTGTTCTCAAACAAGCCTGGCTTGTTGAAGCTGTTAGGCTTGACACAGCGCACATAGTGTGGCTCCATTGTAAGCAGCTGTGACATGAGCTCTCCAAGCTGCTTCTTGAACTGGCTGCCAACACTGCTGAATTTGAAGGCAGAGCGAGGAGCACCCCTGCCACCATCTCCAGAGTCAGCAACCTGCATCACGATGGCACAACAGCATTATACAAAACCATATGCTCAGCACGGTGCTGATGCAGGCACTGCATTCAGCCATACAATCCATACACAGCAAGGGTGTCCCTAAACCCTGCATGGGCTGTTCCTCGGCCTTGTGCGCTGGAGAACAATCATTGCCCAGCACCATCACGTCACCTAGGTGGTGCAACTCACCACCTCAGCTACAAAGAGCTCCTGGACAAACTGCTTGTTTGACGCCTCCAGCAGCTGCTGGTGCTCAGCTACTACAAAGTCCTTGTTCTTATCCAGGAAATTCTCAGTCTGGTAGGTGACAGGCCCTGCATAATGCTGGATGGTGAAGGCTGTCTGGCTGAGTTTAGGCTTCTGGAAGCGTGCGCTGTCCTTGACAGAAGGGGTGTTGTACAGTTTCTCTGCCAGATCCTGCAGCACCAGACACAAAAGGATGCTCAACCTCAGCAGGCAATTTGCAAATTTGAACATATCTTCAAGTTGTCATGATTCTGGTGATTCGGAGGTTGAGATCAGCTGGCAGGGGCAAATTTTGTTGCCATCTGAATCACAGGCTGGCTGATTGGTCTGCCCTGGGACGCAACAGGAGATGCTGGGCATCCAGCAAGCCACTCCTACCTTATGGGTTGCAGTTGGGAACCTGCACTGCTCATCTAGAAGGTCCAGAATACCCAGCCTGCCCTCAATGAGATCAAGCACATCCTGGTTGTCAACAAACTGTATGTAGCTCCAGTCAATCTGTTCTCGCTCAT
>LWCB01015601.1:0-12340 GCA_001630525.1 Coelastrella sp. M60 | reverse complement strand
AACATAGTGACGTAAATCAGTACTTGACGAGAAGCTGCAAGTGGATCAAGTGCTCAACCTTGTTGCCCTCAGTTCTTTCATGCTTCAGTACCTGGGCATATAAAGCGTTGGGCTCGCGATCGGCAGTGCAGCGCTACTTTCCCTTCCAATCTGGCCCAATGTCACAAGGGTTGGTTCGAGAGGCCTCTCAGGCACTGGAGATTCCCGACAGCCCCGTTGGATTCCATTGCCTGAATCTACCAAGGTAACAGCAGAAGGTCGGACTGAAGGACAATGTGGGCTGACGTACAGGAACAGCAACAGCGCTTCAGGGATTGTACAGTCAGATTTTGCTGCTTTGTCGGCACGAACTCCTCGTTTACTGTAGGCATGGTCACTGTGATTGTACTGCTGCCAGTAGCTGGCCCTCAATGTCATGATCAGCTGTTGATCAACTGTTGAGCATCTCCCATTCGCCGTCTATGCTGCAGCTGGGTGAGTAATCCTCCTATCGAGGCTGTTGTGTTTGCCTGGGGTGCCAGCGAGGATCATCAGCTAGGTCTTGACACCGAGGACAACATTGACTCACCAAAGGTGGTGGAGTCCCTGCTGGGATTAAGATTCATGGGGTGAGACAGAATAACGACATATTCCCTTTGGATTTGGCCTACCATCTTTCTATGCTTATCATGCCTGGGTCCGTAAGATTGCATTGCAGCTGCACCATCCTGGGGCAACAGCCAACCTCCAAAGTCAAGTTGGCAGTTCGAGTTTGAGCTAATGATGTTCAGCAACAGCAGGATTGCACGCGTGATCTTGTCTCTTGGTTGTCAGCATTGCAAGGCGACTCAACCCTGTGTGTTTGTATCTGCAGGCGTAGTTTTGCTGGCTGCCCACTTGTTGGTGGTAGCCGCAACACCCTGGCCATAGATGCTGATGGTGGTTTGTGGTCCTGGGGCTGGAATGATCGTGGTACTCTAGGTCATGGTCACAGGGAACTGCAGAGGAAGCCAGCGCAGGTGGAGGCACTGGCTGGAGTGAGGATAGTGCAGGTGAGGGTTGTTTTATGGGGTGGGCTGTCTGAGTCTGTGATCGGCTGATGCTGTGGTAGCAGTTTACAGCATGTACATGGAAATATACATGCACACAAAGTGCTGCAACATTGTTTGTCTGGCCAGCAATCAACAGCAGCTGAAGGCAACCTTGTGATGATGGTGTGCTTAGTCAGCTAGCAGACTTTTTGTTGCTTTTAGCACTTTGAGAGAGCACATACAATAAGATACCTGGCAGCTGCATCCTCAGCAACCTTGCACCTGCATCAGCACAGCTGCAGTTGTTTCACTTCTGCACCTCGTTAAGTGTGTTGTTCATGTTTGTCATCCTCCAGGCTGCTATTGGTGGCTGGCACTGTCTTGCATTGAGTGATGAAGGCCAGGTCTACTGCTGGGGAGGGAACGAGTATCAGCAGTGTGGGTATGTGCTAACAGATGAACAAGAGCAGCAGCAGCAACAACAGAGCACCAACAACAACAGCAGCGGAAAGCAGCACATGGGAGCTGCTTCTGCTGCCCAGACCGCAGCTGTCAATGGCAGCACTCTCACAGCAGTAGGATCAGAGTATGTTTCTGACAGTGCCAGTATGGGTGTGTTATTGCCAGTGAGGGATGTGCTTGTGCCCAGGAGGTGTATGCCTGGGCTCAGGGTCAAGCAGGTGAGGGGTTAAGAGTGACGCATCTTGTATAGCAAAGCGACTGTAGTTGGAAAGTGTCACCGTGATGACAATCCATCAACGTTGTGTCTGGCTTGATGGTGTATCTGTTGTGAATATGAAGCATCTACCTTCCCATCATTAGCAGCAGTAGAATGGTTCACACTCACCTTTGACATCCTGCTTTGTCAACCATCAAGCATTCCTTCATAGAATCCATGTTTGATACACGCAAGTATTTCATTGCTGCTTCTGCTGGTGGTGTTGTGTTGTCCTTGTGATTCCCCTCCTCTTCATCAGGTTGCTTGTGGTGGTATGAACAGTGTGGTGTTGACTGAGAGTGGTGAGGTCTGGACATGGGGGGAACCCTGGGGGGAGTTTGCACTGGAGCTACAGAGGGCACCTAGAAAGGTGAGTGATGACCATCAGCCACACAGCCAGCACAGCAGCAGCAAGTTGGCAGAAGAATGTTCAACCCTTGATCATCGTATCAACGAGCCAATATAATATGATTGTGATCTAATACCACTCTTCACAGCAGCTGGTTGTGTATATACATTAGTTGTCGCTTTTCCGAGATAAACGCTGGCAATCTGCTTGTAGCCCTCATATCTGTGCTGCTGCTCTCTCTGCTGTTTATCCCTCCCCTCCCCCCAGGTTCCTGGTGCTACAGACATTGCTGCGATTGCCTGTGGTGGGTTTCACAATATGGCTCTGGTGGCTGATGGCCGCGTGTTGTGTTGGGGCACCAATGATTATGGTCAGCTGGGTAATGGCAGCACAATATACAGCACCACACCAGTAGAGGTGAGGGGGGAAGGGGGCAGGACAGGGAGAGGGTGTCTGAGGGGAACATCTGGAAGCAGGTAAATCAACGCACTGCTACCAGTGAGGACCAAGGGACATATGGCTGAGACACTGGGTGTGGTAGAGTATGTGTTGATCTGACAGCATGTTGTAGCAGCAGACACTAGTGACTACTGTCAAACTTCTGTATTGTGCTGCAGCCTTCAATGCACTGCCGCAATAATAGTTTGTACACTCCAAACACTGTGTCCAGGTTGTTGATCTTGAAGAGATTGCAATATCTGACATTGCTGCTGGTGGCTGGCACTCCATGGCTCTGGGGGCTGATGGACAGATATATGTGTGGGGAAGGTGAGGGGGTGGTTCTGAGGGGTACACGATACAGTGCAGTGGGAAAGAAATCATGAAACACAGCTTACCAGTGCTGCTCTGTTGTTCGTGCTGGGAAAGTGACGCAGCAGATGCACAGTGCACAAAGTATTGTCACATCTGCTGTGCTTCCCTCGGCGCAACTTGATGGCATGCCACCGATCACCCCAGCTCGTCATTTCAAGCGCCTGTCTTCTGATGTTCACTGTCTTATGTTTACTTCAGGGGCGAATATGGTCGTCTGGGTATTGCTGACCGCACTGGCAGCAGCAAGTTGAGACCTCACAAAGTGAGAGGACTGGAGGGACACACAGTGGTGCAGGTGAGCACAGGAAAGAAACATGCCGTCAAGTTGTGTTTGTAAGTGTAGGGCTGGAGCATTGCAGATGCCACCCTGTAATGATACCTTGAAGGTATCTTGTTGGTTGTTTGGTGTATGTCATTCAAGACGGGTGAATTTTGCTGTTCAGCAGAGCCAACTAAACAGCAAACATTACCTGTCTTGAACTATACACACCATCAAGTAGGAACTTCACACATCCTTCTGCTAATGCTGCTTGTGTCCTCCTGTATCACTCACTCTTCTCTTGTGTTTTGTCCAGGTTGCTGGTGGTGGCACTCACTCTCTTGCAGTGACCTCTGCTGGTCGAATGTTCATCTGGGGTCGTGCCAGTTATGGTCGCCTGGGTCTGGGTGCTGGAGGCAGGGACTGCTACAGCCCGGTAGAGGCGGCACTGCCTGGGGGGCATGAGAGGTGGAAGATTGCGGCAGCAACAGCAGGTGAGAGCAAGACAGGAATGATGGTATGTGTGTCAGTGTGGTGACCGACGTGGTGACTGAAAGGAGTGCTGAGATTGCCGGACATGGTGTTCCTTGCTGTTGGTGGTGTGTCTGGTGGGCAGGAATTGCACGATTATCTACTCATTTCGCGCACTCACCTCTAGATTATAGTGATGAGCCTGCCAGGCAGTGCGCCACTGTGTGCAGTGCTTGTGCACTCGTGTAACTCACCTTGCTTGATGACAGCAACAAATCAGTTCATGTTCCTCAACTGACTTCAGTGAACTGACTGCAGGTGGTCGCCACACCATGTGTCTGGCTGTACCTGTCAGAGACAACAGCTCAACACAGAGAAACAGAGAACAAGAAATAATCAATAACACAAATGGCAGCAGCAGGGCAGCAAATACAGCAGGCGGTAGTAACAACAGGGCGCACAGTACAGCTGCGTCAGTTGCAACAGATGCCGTCAATGGAGTTTCTTCTGCCGCCAACAGCAGTGGTGGCAGGAGGTTGAGTTCAGCAGGTAGTGGGTCAGTTCCTGCTGCTGATGTTGCTGGTGGTCGCACAACACCCGATAGTATTCGGAATACTGGATCATCTGCTCCCCACCATCATCAGCAGCACCCACAACATGGTGCTTCAGCAGCAGCAGCAGCAGCAGCGACCTCCGGCACTGTAAGCAGCAGTACCACACTCGCAGGAGATGGCATTACAGGCACCGACCCTTCTGCAGCCGTCAGTGACAGTCAACTCCTACGCCTTGCTCCACCATCCCTTCCCCCCTCTGCTGCTTTACCAGCCATATCAGCAGCACACAGCACTCACAGCAGCTACAGCTTTGCACCCAGCCCTGGCAGCAGCACACTGGGCCAAGGCAGTCCCTCACGTAACAGTCTAGCAGCAGAGGTGCTGTCAGGATCTTTATCACCATTATCAGTGGCAGCTAGATTAGGACAGCCCTTGGGGCAAGGTATGGGTGTGGAGGCCATACATGCTGCTACTGCTGCTGCTGCCGCTGCTGCTGGTCATTTTGGTGTGAGTGTGAGAGCTGTGAGTCCCAGCAGTCTTGGTGGAGGGCTGCCAGCTGGCAGACCATCATCATCACCTGGATCTGCTGCTGCTGCTGCTGCAACTGGTGTTGGCAGCAGCAGCAGTATTCTGAAAGCTGGACAGCAGGTAAGCAACAACCTGCATCATGCGCGTTCCCTGGTAACCTGCTCAATAATGTATCTTTAGTCATGAAGCAGAGCAAATGATACATCAATGCGAATGGTACAGCACTCTCACAGAGGCTTGCTGCTTGACACCATATCAACCAACAAGGTTACCCCTAGATAACATGCTCAGGCGGCCTGGGTTCTTTCCTTCTGCAGTTGCAACATCAAAAGCAGGGCATACCCCACTTACCACCCAGCAAACTGTGCCCCCCATCCATGTAACATGCAAACCAGTTCACACAGGTTCTATGCTTGACGTGTGTGTTGGCGTCATAAGCTAGCCCTCATTAGGCTTTCATCTTCAGGTATGTTTTGAGCCAGGTGTTGTCATTCCCTGTTACCCTTGTTGTTGTGTGTTCAGTCTCCCATGTCTCCCCGGGCCCTGCTGCCCCCAATGTCTCCCAGTCAAAGGAGGGTGGGGGCAGACCTCATTGAGAACCTGGCAGCAGCACCAGACAGTGAAGAGACAGCAGCAGTAGAGGGATCTGCAACAACAGGTCCACAGCAGGTGGGGGGGAGTGACTGTGGTTGTTGCCTGACAGTTTTGATTTGAATCAGATATCACTTTGTGGGGCCTGATGCTGATCTTGTGCTAACAGGGTGGTGGTGGGGCAATGCCTGATTGTGCAGCTGACAAGCCTGCTGTTGCTGCTGCCCTTGCTTGTGCCACCTGCTGTTTCAGTCTGACATTCCTGATCCCCTTGTTGATGATGGTGGTGATGGAGATGCTACTCTTGATGAGGATGATTTGATGCAGCAGCAAGAAGAGCAAGAGCAGTGGGAGCAGGATGAAATGGACAGAGAGGAGGAAATCAGACAAGAATACACACAGAAGCAGAAGCAGCAGCAGCAGCAGACAAGGCACAGGCTGTTCAGACAAGGTCCAAGTCCAAGAGACTCATCACCAAGTACTAGTACTGCTGTTGTTGATGTTGGTGTGAGAAACAGCAGCAGGCCTGGGTCCTCTGAGGGTGTGAGGGTGCAGTACAGGCCAGCAACACCTGCTAGTGCTGCTGCTGCTGCTGCTGGCAGGCATAGCAGTGAGAACAGCCCAGCAGTAGCCAGGGGCACTGCCAATCTGTCATCCAGTGATCCAGTTACTGGTGCGATAAGGTTGCGTAAGTCAGGATCATATCAGAGTCTGAATGCACTGCCATCATCATCATTATCATCAGCAGGATACAGCCCTCTGGCATCACAGCAGCCACACAGTCATGACGCAGGTGTGCTACACACACTAGCTGCAGCCAGAGGCATCAACAGCAGCAGTGACAGCAGCATGATACCCCAGCAGCAGCAGCAGCAGGGGGAGGCGCTCATCACTGGTAGCCTCACTCGACAGCAGAGTACGCAGTTGGCAGCAGCCATTGCATCAAGTTACAGCAGGGTTGATGCGTCTCGCCTGGCATCTGCAGCTAGCCTACCAAGCCTGAGTGCTGGCCTCGGGGGCGGCAGCAGGATGGGACCAGCAGTCACCAGGGTTGACTCTGACCTGTCACATTCTGGGGGCTTTCCCGGTAGTCATGAAGACACAATGCTGGGGGGCAACTCACCCACTGGGAGTTTCACCGGGCAGAGAGAGCGAGGTGATAGAGACGGGGGTTCAAGTCCAAGCGGCAGCAGTAGTGGTGGTTCTCCCAGTGGTTTTGGCGGTGGTCAGCAGAGCATCACGGGCACTAGTCCCCCAGGTGGGGTGTATGATGTGAGTCTTGGTGAGGGGATGTCCAGGTATGCTACCAGCCTGCCTGAGAGGGAGTTCATACACAGAAACACACATGTGGGGTGAGGCATGTTGGCGTTAGCTCCTCTGTGGTGGTACTTGGCCAAGTACAGGACGGTACATGTGCCGCAAGTGGCAGCCTGTACATTGTCTACTTCACCATACAGCTGTTTTGCTCTATAAGCATCCATGTGGCCACCCATGGGGGATGGTGGTGTGCTACTGATTCAGCAAAGTTTGCAGATATTTGTAGTTTTATGCAAAGAACATCTGATCTGTTTTGTTGTGTCGACATGTCACGTCAAGTTTATGTTAAGTTGATGTGGTTTATTACTTGCCAATGGGTTCTGGATCATTAGACATTGTTAACACAAGTGTCTTTTCATGATTCTGCCAGTGGCGGCTGCACCATACATAAAACACTTCCAAAGTCATACACGTTTTGCTAGGCATGGTAAAAGCATCAACATAGCAAAGCAGCTTGCCTTAGTGTACGCAGAGCCCTCTACTTGTCCATTGTGCAGCAGCCAAGTCCAGCAGTCATACAGCTAGTCTCTCTTTAGCCAACATCGTGCCTGTCTCACCTACGGCAAATACGAGGTGGGTCAGCTCTTTCATCTTGTGACTCGGCTTCTACACATGGAACAAGTTGAAACCTCCACCATAGACTGCTGCGGGTGCACGCGGTTTGAATGCTGAACCGGCTAGCCTAGCACCGTGCAAGTTGCAACAGCAGCTCAGCTGTCCAGGCAACTTGCTCTTGAAGACCATGTGATGTATTTCAGCGCAGGGCTTTCATAGCATCATCTATAAGGTAGGGAGGGTGGTCTTGGGTGGTCTCCCCCTTCACAAGTGAGTTAGGATAGTAATCACCGCCTTGTCCGAAAGTGAGCGACTCACTGGGAGATTTGAGGCGCGGGGCCGATGGCCGCAAGGCTATGGCTGTAAAGCAGTGATTATTATTATTATAGCATCATCTATGGTCACTGACCATTGGTCAGTGATGCTACCGTAACATCAGAAGAGTGAGGTAGTGGTGTGGCACAGACAGGAGCTTTTGCACTGATTTGTTGACTCAACAGTGCGACCACACCCCAGTACGCAGTGACCCCGATGCTGTAACCTACTCCAGGGACCTTGGTGCCCAGCACTATGCCCAGACCTGAGTTGAATCATTTATATCCAGGGCCTGTTATACTAATCTAGACCAGGTTAGGCGCTACGGTCCAAGTACTACGTAGTATACTAGTGTTTAATGGCACATGAGATGGCTACTAGCGTAGTACGCTTGCAGTTGCCAGTGGGATGCCCATGCTTGTGGCACATCCGAGGAGGCTCCTATACTTTAGGTTGCAACTCACTCAGTGCTAGCCTAGCTATGTGACATGCCAATACAAGTAACAACCAGGCTCTGGGCATGGCATGCCAAGCTTGCCTTAAGAAAGCAGCTTTGCCAGCGGTTGCCAACATACTTTGAAAATATGAATGGCACACTATTGGCCACGACCGCAGGCATTCCGCCACAAACCGTCTGCAGACCGCCTGCTTGGCAAGGCTTGGCAAGCTGGCAACCATTGGAGTCTTCATTCAATACAATACAGTACAATCTAGGGGACTTGCATCCCGCCCAGTCCAAGACCGGCAAGCCAACGAGAGGCTCATGGGCATGGGAGTCTTTGTTCAGCAACACCAGCTGCTAACAGTGTCAGCATTCGACTTGCAGCTTGACCGGCAGTGTCAGCCTCAGTCTGTTGGCATAGACTTGGGTAATCGCTCTTGCCACATTCAGTTTGAGCAACTCGTCAGTATCATCACCCTCAGCACATGTGTGCTTCGAGCACTTGCAATGCATCCGAGCACTGGCACGTAAGATTTGACAAGCTGCTGCAACACCATTGACCATCTGACCAGATACACACACACACACACACACACAATCTCTGCCCCCGCAGTGGGGCACCCCGTCGGAGCCAACAAGTCGCTCATGGGGGTATCAAGTTCACACTCACAATCGAACCACTCATTAGAGGAAACAGAGACGAAGTCATCAGAAATAGAACCACCATGATCATCATCAGACCTAGAAAGCACACCGACATCTTGACCACATCGACGTAACCAACATTTATGTACAAAAGCTGCAATCAGATGAGATACGTGAAGCACTTTCAGAACTGATCTAGATTATGACGAATCGTTCAAACTGTCGTCTGACTCATTGCGCCACTTATGTTGATGGCTGGGTCTATGATGATCACGTTGCTGCTGCTGCCACTGCTGATGCTGATACTGCCTGAAATCCTCAGTTGGTGCCCGCACTGATTGCCGCTGCTGCTGATGTTGTTGCTGCTTTTGATACTGCCTTGCTGACCCCCCTGGTGCACTCATACTGAGTTGAGCTCTTGATGACGGTCTTGACACAGATCTGTAGAGTGAATCAGGCAGTGGTCGCTGCTGTAAGATGTCTGGTGGCTGCTGCTGGTGCCTTGCAGCTTGACTCATCGGTCTACTTCTACTGCTGCCAGCAGCACTTGATGGCACCACCACTACTTCAACCTCACCGTCTGAGATGTCACTGCTTTCAGCATGCAGGTGATGTTGCTGCTGCTGCTGCTGCTGCTGCTGTGGTATGTACCTGATCAACAGCAATGATGTACAGAAAACAGACTCACAACCTGTGACTCAAGTCTTTCAAAATTGCAGGCCTCATCAATTGCAAGGAACATCCCAATCTAGAAAGCTCAACATGGCTCATTTGGATGCACTGACAAAGGAACAGCAGTAGCACTGTGGTGGTACTAATACAGTACTGCCAGTACCTTGTGAGGCTTGGCGACAACAAGCAATTGCAACCAGCAATCATGCGTGCAGTCATGTGATTCTCACACTAGAAAATTGTCCAGCACACAGTCAGCATTATCAGTCACTGGCGAGTCAACACCAGTAGCAGCCGCTGCTGAGGCTCACCTGTTTCTGCTGGGTGAGTGTTGTAGATGCCTGGCTCTCTGAGCAGCACATTCAGCAGCACTGGCAATGACACCTGGGGCGGACCTGAACTGCATTCCTCGCTGAAGAGGACCAGATGAGGCTGCTGCTCCCTCTCCTGATCCCCATACCTGCTGCTGCTGTTGTTGCATTCTCCTCTGGCTCATGACAGCTGCTGCTGCTGCTGCTTCTGTCTCTGCTATCTTCTGCCTCTTCTTATCCGGAGACCACCTGTACTGTTGATGTTGCTGCTGCTGCTGCTGCCGCATGCTTCCCCTCTGTTGGCTGTGTTCATGCTGGTGATGTTGTCTGTCCTGTAGGTCTCCTTCATAGCTGCTGCTCAGCAGGCTGCCGCTGTGTCTGGCGTCAGAGTGTGTTTCTGTTGATCCAAAATCACCATGTGTCTGAAGCAAGAGAGCGAGATGCAACAGAGATACATGTTAGAGAACTGGGTGAGGCAGAGACACCAACAAACAAGCAGGGCTGGGAATGCTGCCACATACACCAGGTCCTTGAAAGGCTGATGACTTTCAAGTCCAATTGGCAGATGAAGGCTGGATATGCTGGAGTGCAGCTTTGCCACCTTGCAGAAGCTCATGAGTGGCACCAGCAGTAAACACACTCACCTGCCGCTGTGAACTCAATTTCTTTCGGTCTTTGCCCCACATACCACCACTGCCACCACCACCACCTCTTGTGGCAGCCTCATCATCATGGACACCCGGGTGCTTGGATGGCTTCTTGTCACCATGTATGTATTGGTGTCTTGCTGCTGCTGCTGCTGCTGCTGACTGCCGCCTGCTACTTCTGTTGTTGTCAACCTGGCTGCTTTGCTTTGTCTTGCGGCTGTCCTTGCCTTGCTTGCTGCGATCCTTTGCGTGTCTGCCTTGCCTCTTGCTGCTGCTGCTGCTTTTGTAGGTCAAGCTGCTGCCTTGAGAAGTAGACATCAAGTCCAGATCACTACTGGCATCCAGATTATACTCACTGCTGCTGCTGCTGGTAGTGCTGCTGCTATCGTCGTGTTTATGCCTCCTGTTTCTGGATCTCTTCTTTCTCCTCTTCTGCCTTTTCCTCTTCCTCTGTTGCAAGCGTTGACGCTTACGTCTGATTCTCAGGGCACACCAGACACAGCAGCCAGCTGCCAGCAGTATGCATACTGCCAGCAGTATGATGGACAGACGGCTCTTCAGGAGCCCGCTCTTAGGCGTGCCTGAACAGCAACAACAGCAGCAGTACTGTGTGGAAAGGTGCTGGTGACGGCTGGGATGTTCAGGGGTATTCTGTTCCATCAGCTATGTAGTGCAATACACAGCAATACGGTGCAGAGGTGGTAAACTATCTGCCAAGGTGTGGGGAAACAGCGAAACAGTACGGTCCTGCCCAGGCTGACACCTCGTGAGGTTCGTTGTTGTCTCAATAGGCTTGTTGTGACCCACCTGCCGCCTGTCCTGTATCCAGTGTTGTATTGTCAAAGGGTGTTGGTGATACTCCTGGGCGACCATCACCAGAGTTGTTGCCAACAAACACACACCACAGGGGGGCAAGGAAATTCTGCAGGGGCAGTAGGAGGGGCAGCAACAGGCAGCACAGTAGATGTATGAAGTTGTTCACTAGTTGCTTTACTTTCTTTGGGGTCAACATGATCCATAACATCCATGTATTTTAAGGCGTACGAACTGGAAGTGTGCTATCACTTGTACTTACTGATAAGTCATTTGCATACCCAGAGTTGCAGATACACATGCAGCCCTGAAGCGTCCCTTGGCCATTACAGTCAGCTGGAGGGGTGATGTCACAGCCACTGCTCCTACTCCTGTTGCTGAAGATGCCAAAGTAGCCACTTCTGCTCATGCTGCTGCGGTCGTCAGTTGAAGATATGTTCTGATAGGTATGACTGAACATGGACATATGTGGCCTGACATGCGAGCTGTTGGTGAAGTTGCCTATGCTACTTGTAATGCTGCTGGCATTCGATGCAGTCCCCTTCATTGGAGCTCATGCAAGTGACAGAAACATAAGCTATGGAAATTATGTGGTTCAAAGCCGTGCGATCAGGCATCGCGACAGATACGTGTGGGTGAATGCATGTTCATAACATAAGCACATTGATCAGTGTGCAGGCGCAGCTCGTATGTTTCACGATCTAGAGGTCCAATCGGGATAAACAATTCAGAGATGCAGAATCAGGTTTGAGATACACAACTACTGACTCTGCTTGACCAGAGGTGCAAGCATACAAGCTGGGTGTATACAGTCAAACGTGCAAGACACCAGGACATGTTGATGATGCCCTATCTCGGTCCAGCGCCAAGGGCTTAGTTGCTCGTCGATTGAAATGTTCTATGCTATCATTTGCATCAATATTCTGCAGGGTCTGGATCACCGAGGCACCGGGAGGTGGGAGGTCATAACAGAACAGCAAGTTCCGGCGGGCAAATGACCACTGCAAAGCCTGCATCAGTCGAAGGCCTGGAAAGCACAAGTTGATGGAGTATAAAGGTGTAAAGAATAGTTTCTTTTGCTTCGCCACTTGTTGTTGAGCTGCTGGTGGTCGCCGCGACCATGTCTCGCAGCAGCAGGGATATGCCTAAACGGGTCAGTCTTCTTGTAAGGAACCTTCCTCTTGATGCAAGGTGCGATCTAAGACTTTGATTGGATGTTAGAGGAGCTTGGTTTCCAGTATGTCCTGACGCTGCAGCGCCAGCTGGCTATTTCCTTAGCTCACAAAATCGTAGTTTCTTGTATTTGAACATCTAGGCTTGAAGACGTGCG